>CABHPR010147751.1:25905-81946 GCA_902168415.1 Peromyscus melanophrys | reverse complement strand
TGTGTGTGTGTGTGTGTGTGTGTGTGTGTGTGTGTGTGTGTGTGTGTATCTCCTCACAGTGAGGAGATGGACAATACAACAAGGAAACTTGTTAAGGAGCTGTCTAAGCTCATAAGGATTGAAAGAAAAGTAAAAGGGTGACTCGGAGGAGAGTTGCGATAGGCAAGACTTCCCTGGAGAGATGACATTTGAGCAGAGAAAAATTAAAACCAGGAGAAAATAGGAGCCGAGCTTGGTTGCCAGCACTGGAATGCCTGGGCTTGAATCTGCACAAACACCTTTCTATAGGGAGAGACGTCCATGCAAAGACCCCGGGGGCTGTAAGAAAATTGTGTGTTCTAAGAAAACAAGAAGGGAAGGAGAGTAGGGAGACCGAGATCCGTGACAGCAAGGAAGGTGGGCGGAGCTGGGGACGGAAAGGGCTTTCCAGAGGAGCTTGTGGGTCTAAGACTCATGGAAGTCAAGGGAGCAGAGGGATGATGTCATCCACTAGCACATTAAGCAGCCCAAGGGCTAAAAGCCAAACAGAGAGGCCACTCACTGCTATTCCATATTCAGTCCGGTCGTATTTAATTTCTGTTGTGCATGCCATTTATGGGCTTTTATTGCCTCATTTATAGCCCTGGTGGGAACGCATCATTATCCCTATTCCACAGAGGTAGGATTTGATGGGCAGAGAGATTAGGGTGACCTACTCAAGGCCATAGAGAAAAAAAGGAGAGCCATCTTTTGGCTCTGCACACAAGCTGTAGCCTGTTAAATCCTGGTGCAGCCGTCCTCAGCCTAGGCAAGCTTCTCTCTTCCCCAGGCAAAGCCTAGTCTGAGACATAAACCAGTGTTCAGGGACAAAAAACTAGTGGCATCATACCCACGTAACAGTTGTTCGTGTTTTCATAGCTGTGAACTTGGTTGTTGGCCTGCTCATTTCTGTCATGCCTGGCAGGACTGGGCTACAGGACTGGCGAATGCCACCCAGATGTAGCCACAGGATGACGTTTTACAGGTCACCACAGAACTTTGACTTTGTCTGTGGTCTGTATGGTCGTGAGGATTCACACAGTTGACAAAGCATCCTTGGTCTGACCTCAGTGTACATGCATGCAGGTAACGTGTGTGCACCTACAGTGCTGTATGTAAAAATGTATACTTGTGCGGCTGCATGTCCAAGAATGAATGTGTCTGTGGATATGCTTCTGTGTGCAAGATTGAGCATGCATGGGTTTGCGGGCTAGGAGTTTAGATAAGAACTCTGCATTTTTATGAGCACCCTGAATGTGTGTATGAAGTTAGGAATGCATTTAAGGAATGGGAACATGGATGGGCTGGGCACCAAGAGCTGTGTGTGTGCTTGTATGTGTGGACATTTGTTTGCTTAAGCGGGTCCGCAAAGTGTGTTGGATGTTATGTTTTGACTGATTCATGAGAAGAAAGTAGGTATTCCAGGAGCCTACAAGTTGGATGCATACCATGAGCAGAGTTAGTGCTTAGAGGTTGGTTAAAGGTATGAGACAGTATTGGCTGGTGAGGTCCGATGTTTTTGTCTGATTCTAAAGCTTTTACTATGGAAGGCATAATCAAGGCTCTTACATTCACAGCCCAGAACCCACTCACCTCCATCCCTACAGAGGCCTGGAGTAGAGGAGTGGCGTATAAGGGACACCAGAGGCAGTGTGAAGTTATACAAGAGACACAGCTGAAGTCTTAGCCATGGGTCTTCTGGAGGTCGTCAGACCTCCTTAACTTTAGTTTTCCATCATCCGACTGACACCAATGCATAATTATAGTTAGTAGCATGGCTTACTAACCAGGCTGTACTATTAAGTATATAGTAGACTCAGAGCTCTTCAGAGGACATTCAGAAATGACTGTGAGGCAGGAACACCGCACAAATGCAGCCCTCATCATTGACCAGACTTGCTCTGATCATTCCTGAAGGCCCTGCATGGCCACAATTGAAGAAGGATGAATTTGTGGTTTGTGCTGCTCTGGTGGTGAGCAGCAGGGCCCAGGAGGAGGCAGCCTCTGGAGCTGGCATAGGCTTGATGGCCTTGATCCACCCCATTGAGTCATCTTTGCTCAGCAGCCAGGCTCAAGTCCACCAAGGGATGAAGAGATATCTTCTGAGGGAAGCTGGCGAGATGCGGTGAAGGCTCAGCTCTGTAACTTGAATGGTGTTGCCCGCCTGGCACTGGGAGGCCACCCAGCCCCTGTCAAATCTAATGCGGCTCGGATTCAACCAGACTTTGAGCCAGACAACTAACCAGCTGGGCTTGCAAAGTGGAAGGAAAGAGTACAGATGAGATCTGGCCTTTTGGGGGTCAGCGTGGGGTGGCTAGAGGGGAGAAGGAAAAGGAGGAGAAGCCTTCTGGCCCATTCAAGTTGCAAACTGACTTTGTATTCTGAGTGAATCTCCCCAAAGCCTTCCAGATGGGTGTGAAATGAGGGTTATAGTGAGGGGATGTATGGAAAGAGATTGTATGCCTCGCACCTAGGGTGGCAGTGATGAACAGATCCATATGTCTATGGCACACACCGCCACTTTAATTTACATGTATGTGTGTGTGTTGTGTGTGTACACGCTCGATTTGCCGTTGCTTTCCAGCCCCTCAGGAATCAGGGTTTATTTATGGATTCGGTGACAAGCAGTGGCTGTTCTATCATGTACCAGGCCATGTCCTGTACTGGATGTAGAAATGAATTGGCCACAGGAGTGGCTCTGGAGAGCTCATTCTGGTGTAGGGAGCTGTGAGATGCATATAAACACCAGCGGCAATGCAGCAGAAAAAACTGGATGTGGCAGCCTGTTAATCACAGGAGAGCCACGGAGAGCTCAGAGGTACGTGCTTCTAGTGTCTCCTTAACAGTTGAGCAACTCAGGCTGAAAGAGATCTGAGAATTTGCTTGCAAGTCCAAAGCCATTGTGATAAGATAAAAAGGGAGACTATGGAATCTACTTTTAAAAGGAATTACTTGTTTTAAATAGGATAAGTAATGAAAAATTTTTTTGTCTGAATTTGTCAAATGTTACTGGACTGGACATTGTTAATATATAATGGACTAGACATCGTTAATGTAATCTTGACTGTGTATATTGTATATACTTACTGGATATAGTTTTTCTTGTATTAGTTATAAGCTTTTTTAATTTTAGACAAAAAGAGAGGAAATGTGGTGGTATTGTGTTCCTCAAAATATTGTGCATGCTAATAAACTTATCTGGGGTCAGAGAACAGGACAGCCACAATATTAAACATGAGGATAGGCAGTGGGAGCATACGCCTTTAATCCTAGCATTCCAGAGACAGAAATCCCTCTGGATCTCTGTGAGTTCAAGGCCACATGGGAAACAGCCAGGCGTGGTGACCCACACCTTTAATCCCAGAAAGCCAGCCTTTAATCCCAGGGAGTGGTGGTAGAAAGCAGAAAGGTATATAAGGCGTGAGGACCAGAAACTAGAAGCCTTTGGCCTGGGTAGGCATTTGGCCTGGAGAAGCATTTGACCTGGTTAAGCTTTCAGGCTTCTAGCAGCATAGTTCAGCTGAGACCCATTCTGGATGAGGACACAGAGGCCTCCAGTCTGAGGAAACAAGACCAGCTGAGGATCCGGCGAGGTGAGATAGCTGTGGCTTGTTCTGTCTCTCTGACCTTCCAGTGTTCACCCCAATACCTGGCTCAGGTTTGATTTTATTAATAAGAACTTTTAAGATTCCTGCTACACCATTGCAGTAAGAAGACAAGATCTGAAGACAGGTCTCCCCAAATCTACAGCCCACTGCTGTTCTGGGAACCATGCATGCCTTCTGCTATGATTTGAGATGAGGCCTCTGTGAAATCTCTTTCCCTGTGAATGAGTGGCTCCCTCACAGCATCACACGGAGGTATTGGAATGACTGAAGGCACACAGCTACACTCATGCTGTGAGACTGGTGTCTTAAAACCAAGCCCCAAACTCGGCATGCAGTGAAGTTCCTGCTTTACTAAGATATCTGCAACGTGCCCAGGGCTTATTGGAGACAGTTCTCTTCTGCTCCCTGTAGCCTGCCCTGGAAAGGCTTGCCAGGGGCCGCAGCCTTAGCTTTAGGATGGTCATCAAATAGCTGGCAGATGAGGCTGCTTGGTGGTTGCTTTCTTCACAGGCCTCTCAGTGGAGCAGCTGCTTGGACTTCCTCCCAGCATGGTGCTGGTTAGAGTTCACTTCTCTACCATGGTAAGAAACCATGAATGGAGGATACTCCTAGGAGTCTTTGACCACTGAGTCCTGCTAGAGCTGAGTCCACTGGGAACTGGAAAGTTCCCTCATTTGGGCAATGAAATACTTGGAACTCTCCCTGGGGAGGTACTGCTGAGAGTCTGAGGAAGACCCCAGAGTTCAGCAGGTGGCCAAGAGAGCAGAGTGAAAGGGGGCTCATTTAGCATTGATTCTTCTGGAAGCTGGCTGAGGAAGGAAGAAGGAGTTGACTAGTAGAGAAATCATGGACTTATGATGAGAGATGTAAGCAAGTTTATGTGCCAAAACAAAACAGCCTAGGGAACTGGCAACCTTGAAGGCCAGCCGGAGATGGAGGCAGGACGGGGGACAGAGGGACATGACCCCTGCTCCTCAAAGTCAAGTGGAGAAGGAAAAGGATGACCTAAGTCAGACATATTAACAGCACCCCTGCTGATTAAGCTAACATGTTCAAATGCTTTGTGTTTCAACTCACTATTCCTCATACCACTCTTTAAAGAAGTTCAGTTTTTGCTTCAGAATGGATGTAGTTTGTCCCCGTCAAAATTCATGTTACAGCGTGGTTCCCAATATATTTCAATATATAAAATTTGAAAGTGGTGTGACCTTTCATAGGTGGAACTTAATGGGAAGTGACTGGGTCCTGAGCTTTAAGGGAGTAATGCTGGTCTTAGAGCAATAGATTAATTCCCACAAGAGCTTATTAGGTCCCACGAGGGTGGCCTGTCGTAACTTAGCTTGTCTTCTCTCAGCTCTCTGGTCCTCATACCATATGAGCTCTGTTATACACACACACACACCTGCCGTTTTGTTCCAGCTGCCGTGTTTGGGTACAGCGAGGAAGACTTTCCCAGAGCCATACTGCTTGGACTTTGCAACTTCCAAAAACCCCGAGCCAAGAAAACCTTTTGTTTTTGATACATGCAGCATCAAGAATTTTGTGACAGTATCACAAAAAGAGACTAAGGTAGTTAGTTCCTTCTACCATGAGGAAGCGGTGGTAAAGTTTGTACGGCAGCATTGGGAAGGACTGATTTCCACAAGGCTTCCCATAAGCCAGACTTGCTCTGCTGAGGAAAGGCTAGGTACAGCAGCGACAATCGAGAACTTTGGGTTAGAGTGTTTTCTCAAGTTTAGGTGTTGTATTTGAGGGAGTGGGGTTGGCTTTTGAAACAGAGTGTTGCTCTGTCGCTGAGCATGAACTCACTGTTTAGTCCAGGCTGGTCACGAACCCATGGCAATCCTCTTACCTCATCCACTAAAGCAATGGTTCTCAACCTGTGGGTCGCTACTCCTTTGGGAGTTGACTATCAGGTATCCTGCATATCAGATATTTACATTAAGGTTCATAACAGTCGCAATGAAATAATTTTATGGTTGGAGATCACCACATCATGAGGAACTGTTTTAAAGGGTCGAAGCACTAGGAAGGTTGAGAACCAGCGCTGTGTTCAGATTACAGGTGTAAGCCTCCCAAATTGCCTTTGTTTTTGTTTTTGCCCCAGGAAGGAAATTTTTTCCCCCAAAACGAAACCTAATAAGGAGCTCTAATGCATAAACAGACCATGTATTACTTTTGTGAAGTGGAAGGTTTATGATCTTCCTTCCTTGCTCTTAACTTGGATGTCCCTGGAACAGCTGGTGGAGACCCACCAGTCTTTAGAGATCAAGAGGAAAACACTGGGTCACCGCAGGACCAACCTCATCTTCGTGAGGACATCTGATAAGCTGCAGTGTGCTTTTAAAAAAGGTCTGGCCGAAGGGGACAGGCAGATGCTTCCTCCCCGGGGACTCTGTCACCCATCTTTCCCCTGGTGGCAGAGGTGGGAAGACCTGAGAAGGCTGCCCCAAAGAAAAGTGAGAAAGCAGTGGGGGCTCCTGGGACAGATGTCGGCCCCTGGCAGGCTCAGGCAGAGAGAGCCCCGAACCTGGCTGGGTGGTCACCATTCCCTGAGAAAAACAAAACATTGTTTTCTGTGCCACGAAGGCCAGCTCCGAGAACAGCTGTCATCGCTGGCCATGCTGAGATCTTCCACAGCCTTCTATGGAGCTGTACCACATCAGAAAGCACAGCCGAGCAGAGGGCATCCGTACTGACTTCTACAGCAAGCTGTGGCTGCCGAGTTCCTGGGGCAGAGACTATTAGCTATAGTCATTAAAAAGAAAAAAAAAAAGTCTGCCCCCTACACAAGGCTTATCTTTCTCTCATGGTGACTTCCCATTCAGAGTCAAACCAAATCCTCCCAACTCAGTGAAACCATTCAGAGATAGGAGCCTCGCTTACAATGACTAGACCATCCCAGAATTGGCTGCAGTGCAGGTCATTTTTGCCACACATCCCAGGGACTCTCAGCCCTCGGGCCCAGCTCCCAAATTTCTCCCATTCAACTGTCCCACCCCTAGTTTCTTCAGCGTCCCATTTCCGGGCCCCTGCACTCCTCTGGCTCAGCGATGAACCATCTGGTCTCTGAAAATGCAATCTAACAGGAGGAAGCAGGAAAACACGGCATCTCATGCTGCAGCTGGGAAGGAGGTTAATGCTCAAGTGACCTGGGGTGGTGGGTGGAGGGGATTTAAAGATGAAATGGCTTAAAAGCCTTTGGGAAAAATAAGAAGGGAGAAGGGAGGAACACAGATTTGGGTTTTTTTTCTCTTTTAAAAACAGTCCTATCGGGGTGTGATTATATACAATGAAATCTGCTCAATCTAAGGGCATGGTCTGATGTGCTCCGACAGACGTCTGACATTGTATAACTACTGTCATTAGCAAGATGTGGAGCATTTCCATAGCCCCAGATGACCTGTGTTTCCTCCGTGTTGGTCCTTTCTCTCCCATGTGACAGACACAGACCCTCTTTCTGTCTCTGCCTTTTCTAGACTGGCCTTGGTTTACTGGAACACATTGGAAATCCATCCATGTTGGGGCATGTGGGATGGTCCCTCTTTAAAGAGAACATATCCCACCGTATAGATATGTGACAATTTGCTTGTCCTTTTAGCAGGTAAATGGGCATTTAAACTGTTCCTTTTTGTCCTACTATGAATATTCGCTGCTATGAATAGCTTTGTGTCCCCATGTGTTTTTATCTGAGGTAAATACAATTGCAGGGACATGTGCCAAGGGTCTGTTGAACAGTATGCCAGACTGCCATTCTGTCTTCCCACTGGAAATGTGAGAGAGTTCCAGGAGCTGTGCAGCCGTGTCAACACTTGGCATTGTGGTCAGAAATGAAAGACCCACTCACATGGCCTTCCCCTCATGATGTGCCTTTCTACTTACTGTTGTGCTTAACCCTATTAAAAGTCCTCAAATGCCCAGATGTTGCTGCTGGCCTGGTGAAACTGTTGAGAACATGGAGGCCTTAAAAGATAAGTGAGTGACTCACATGAGAACATTGAGATTGGGATTCATGTGTGGGAACTTATGGTGCCCTGAAGCTGTCCCACAAGCCAACCTGGGACAGAATGGTGGCAAGACCTCTGTGGACAGATGGACTATACTCAGAGACCCTGACCTTTCACATGGGCAGGCTGTAACGGTCTGTCCTAGAACAGCCTTGGGCTGGTGCCACACTAGAAACCCAACATCCTTCCTCCTGTCTCTTGGGTTCCTTCACATCCTCTAGAACACAGTTCCTCCTGGTGGATACAGTTCTCAGGAAGGGTAGGAAGAAAGAAGGAAGGAAGAGAGAGAGAGAGAGAGAGAGAGAGAGAGAGAGAGAGAGAGAGAGAGAACCCATGACTCAGAGATTAGGGAACTAGGCATAGGGCCTTGGACAGTGTCAGGGTAAGTGTCAGACCTGAGTGGAAGAGATCACATGAGGCTGTGATTGTCAAGTATACATGCTCATCGTGGCTCCCTTCCCAGCTTCAACCATACTGGAGTTTCAGCCTTTGCTAATGTACTGGGAGCCAGCCCTGTGCCAGCCACTGATCTCACTTTCCCAAAAACCTTATAAAAAAGGGCCAGGACCACAATCCCTGAACCAGCCTGTTGAGCTCCGTTGTACCTTAGCTACAGCCAGCCTTGTGACTGTAGTGACTACTTTTCCTGTTGCGCTGACCAAATACTGGCAGAAACTACTTACGAGAGAAAAACGTTTATTTTGACGTGTGGCTTCAGTTGGGGAGGGGCCAGTCCATCATTCCAGTGGAAGGATGTAGCAGCAGGAACAGCTCAGTTGGCATCTGTGGGAGTGTGTGGTAGAGTTCCTCACGTGGCAACCAGGCCAAGAAGCAGGAAGCAGGGAGCTCTGGTTAGAACCAGAACCGAGTAGAATCTTCCTAGGCCTGCCTGAAGTGACGTCTCTCCACCTGCTGGACGCCATGTCTAAAGGGTCTACAGACTTCCAAAGCAATGGCCGAGCTGAGAACCAAGTGATCAAGCTCATGGCCCTGGGTTGACACTGTGACAATAAAATTGGGCAAGTCACTTACCTCCTTTCTTTTCTGTACTAAAGGGGGCTGACAACCCACCACATGAAGAGTTGCCATCAGGAGGCAGGCAAAGTTCGCATGTGTGAACTTGATACATCACGGGCAGTTCATCAGCACAAGGCACTTCAGTTCCCTCTTCTATTGAGTGAGGATGAAGTTGAGTTGGAGGGTTTGTAAAAAATGAATGATAGCATTGTAAAAATGTTTATAAGCACACACAATAAGCAATATAAAGTGATAAAGCCCAATTAATATTTTCCTTCACACTTTATCATGATTTAGCTATCATCTGTCACGTACTTATCTATCATCTACCATCTCTCTCAGTCACCCACAAACCTTACACTTCATCTACACTTTCCCAGTTTTTCCACTGCTGTCCCTTTTGAGGTCCAGGACCTGTGCTCCTGACACATCACATGTCATTATGGTATCTCCTCAATGTCCTCTGGCTTTGTCAGATTCCATCTCCTGTGGTTTTTATGTTCTCATAAGTTTGGGGGATATTATTGGAGTACCCCTAATTTAGAACCTCAGTTATTTTCCGTGTTCCCCGTGATCACAATGGGGCTGTGAGAAGGACGGACCCAGGGGAAGAACATTTCCCATCACAGATTCCTTTTCATCTTCAGTAAGATTGAGTTCTTTGACTCCCTCTTTAAACTCCAGGGTAGAGAGGAAGGCAATCTGCAAGGCTGCAGGTAACATTAAGCCCATAGAAACTAAGGCTCGCCCAGATCAGGGGACTTGGAACATGTCCTTGGGCGGCAGGGGAGGAAATCAGAACCTGCAACTCAGTGTGGTCTAACTTCTCAAGGGAAGATAAAGAAGGAAGCTTTGGGTGCAGTTAGGGAGACCCCAGGGCAGGAAGTGGATGGAGGGGCAGCCAGAGAAGGGCTGGAAGCCTCAGCCACTGAAGTTGTGTTCCAGAAGCTCTGCACAGACTGAACCCCAGCAGCACTGCCAACCAGCCACACCTGGAGAGCAGAAGGGTTCCCAGACACTAGGTGTGTATCACCCATGGCATGTGTCAATGCAGCTAGGAAACCGAGGGTCTGGGGGAGCCTCGGGGACTGTCTTCCATGACTGGACAGTGGAGCAGCTCACAGCCTGCCTCATAAACACAGACTGTCCCCTCAGGCACTCTGTGTCAACTGGTAACTGTGGCTTGCTGGGTTCTCATTCCTGAAATGCCGTCACCTGCCTGGGCAACAGGCTGCTTGTCTGTCTGTGAGCTTGATGGCCTTGCCATGAACTCTAAGCCTGCTGTGGACATAGGAGTGACTGATGGACTGTAACCAGAAGTGTAGGCAAAGCTTTGCCGGCACACCTGAGTTATAGATCCTCTACCGTCCACCCACCACCACCCACCCCCTTGCTTGCCAAAATGTTGAGGTTCTGAGACCTTTTGCTTCTTGACAAAGCCCTTCCTTTGACTCTATTTTCCAGGCCAGGATGTTCTGTATATCCTCACAATGTCTTTTGGTTCCAGACAGATCTCTAAGGTTTCTGATTTGCCCCAGGAAGCTAGAGCAGGGGAGGAAGGAGAGGAAGCTGGAAGACTGATCACAAGACAATTCTAGACATAGTGTCTCTCTATTCTGGGCCTCAGTTCTCATGGGTAACACAAATGGTTAGAGGCTGACATTGATTTTTCCTCTTTCTTATTATTTCTTCTCCACCCCCCTCTCTCTGTAGGCAGGTATGTGTTCACATGTGTGTGTACATGTGTATGTAGAAGTCAGAGGTTGACACTGGGTATCTTTCTCCATGGATTTCCATTGTTTTGAAGCAGGTTCCTGACTGAACCTTGACTGGGTGACCAGTGAGTTGCCAGGGATCGTCCTGTTTCTGTACCCCACTGCTGGGGTTACAGCTTTCTTTGTTGTTTTGTTTGGTTTGGTTTGGTTTTTGAGACAAGTTTTCTCTGTACAATAGTCCTGGCTGTCCTGAAACTTGCTTTGTTGACCAAGCTTGCCTCAAATTCACAGTGATCCACCCGCCTCTGTCTCCCAAGTGCTGGGATTAAAGGCGTGTGCCACCACTGCCCAGCTGGGGGTTACAGCTTTTACGGAGTGCTGGGAGGGCGCCGGAATTCAGGTCCTCATGTTTGGGTGGTGAGCACCTAACTACTGAGCCACCACCCCAGCCCCTGTTATTTTCTCAGTTGCCCTTTTATTCATTCTTTGCTCATATTAGACATTAAACCCATGCTCAGGTACATTCTAAGCCTTCGTTCTCTTGTTGAGCTATGCCCTCAACCCTTGACCTTTTACAATGTCATAGTAGCTGAATTCTTATCTATAATCATAAGTTATAACTAACTTATAATTGACAATCTTTTAAATTAGCAGTTTCAATATAAAAACTCTATGTGATTCCTGAAATGACATCAAGATTGTGCTGGTTTCTGACACTCTCTATTCCCATCCTAGTATACATTCAGTTTTAATGTATTTACAGTAATAGATACCATAAACACAGTTTTATATTTGACTTCTTTGGTTACGGTCACACCAAGTACTGTTTTTCCTCTTCTACTTCTGACCTCTTTTTCCCCCAGCTTCATCAGCTGCAGCAGCCAAAGTTAACAGCTTAGTTTGCACTCATAAAACAGGAAGTGCACACATGTAGAATTCACATTTGGGGGATGTCCTAGTTTGCATTCTATTGCTGTGATAAACACCATGAGCCAAAGCAACTTGAGAAAGAAAGGGACCGTTTGGCTTACACTTCCACATTACAGTCCATCATTGAGGGAAGTCAGGACAGGAACTCAAAAAGGAACCTGGAGGCAGGAACTTAAACAGAGACCGTGGAGGAGCAGAGAAGGCTTCTCATGGCTTGCTTAGCTTGCTCTTTTATACAGCCCAGGACCACCTGCTCAGGAACGGTACTGCCCACAGTCACCTAGGTCCTCCCTCATCACTGATTAATCAAGAAAATGCCCCGACAGACTTCCCCACAGGTCAATCAAAGGCAAGCATCTTCTCAGTTGAGGTTCCCTCTTCCCAGATGACCCTGGATTGTGTCCAGTTGACCAAAAACTAACGAGCTCACAGGAGGAAGTCCCTGTTTCTTACCAAGTCGGGATTGTACACTATACTTTCCTTTGCACCAGATATTCGCATTTAGCCCTAAGTGTGGACCTCCATCTACAGACCAAGAGATAAAGGGCTGGTTCTTTTGGACAAGCATGTAATTACAAGGTATGCATGAAGGTCTCACAGTCTTCTCCATTCCTTGCTGCCTGGGGACTCTAGCTCTTCTTTCTTCCTGAAAAGCAATGCTCCCTTAAACATTTGGAATAAAAACCTTTCTGAGAAACACTTGCATCCCGGCAAGTGTAAAATCCCAGAAGTTGTATTTCTGGATGGGAAGGTATGTCCTTTCTAATTCCCCCAAGCAGCTATAAGAATCCATACCTACTCATGCAGAACTAAGAGCACACACTCCACCCCTCTCCATCTCCCACAGCCTCAATAACACTGGGAGTTAGCGATCTTGTTAGTGTTTGCCCATCTGATGGATGAGCTATGGTACCTCTGTGCCACCTTAATTTGCGTTTTCTTGGCTACAAGCTATGTGAAACATCTTTTCACATATCTATTGGCTCTTTAGATTTTTCTCTTCTACCATGACTATTTCCACACTTTTCTCTCATGTATTTGTCTTTTCATTGAGAGTGTATTGGAGCTCAATGTAAGAAGGATATTAATTGACAGATTAGCTGAGAAAAGCAACCTGAAGCACAGGAGGTTTATCTTGGCTCGAGGATAAACTTTTAGAACTCACAGTCCAGTATAGCAGGGAGAACATGGTGGCTGCAGCAGCTTAGACCAATGGTGGTGGGAACAACTGGTCTGTGGTATAAATTTGCAGTGTGGCTTTATTCATATGCTGGAAGCTCAGGAAGCTGAGACGGGACCAGAAAGAGCTCCCAGATACCCACCTCTATCAGCCACGTCTCCTATCCCGAAGGTTCAACAGCCCTTCCAAACAGCATCACCAGTTAGCCCAAGTGTTCAAACACAGGATTCCATAGGGAACATCGGACTGGAGTCTTCACACCTTTTGCTGTACATGATAAAACACACCTCCCCAGTGTATTGACTTATGATAGTATTGCTTTATAGCAATAGGTCTTACTACATAGCACTAGCCAGCTATGGAACGTGTTATGTAGCCCAGGCTGGCCTCATACTGATCCTTCTGCCTCAGCCTCCCATACACCTTGATACCAGCATATCTTTTTCTTAATGGAATTCCTGTTCTGTTTTGTTCAAAAACATCTCCCAGCTCGTAAGTGATAGTTCTGTTTCCTTCTGATTCGTTTCTAACCTAAACATGTACCCTCTCTGTAACTGTGTTTATCTACTTAAGGTAGGCTCCAGGGCTACTTTCTTTCATGGATCTAGCTGACCTTTGTGTTCTATATTGATCTCTGATCTCAGAACTCAGGGACTCTTAAGAGGTGCCTGGGTGGCAGATTCCAAAACTGGGCCTGGGAGGTCTGCGCAGTGGGACAAAGTTTCAGCTCCCCGGTGACATTACTGTTCCCCCTCTGTTGATCTACCAAGTGTGCTCCAAGGAAAGCTCTGGTTTGGACAAAGTACTGTGGACCTAAATGAAGTCCAGAACCCTCCTTCAGATGAACCAGGATCCTCCAGACCTGACATTCTCTGACTTAAGAAGGGAGAGTTGAAAACAGGGCAAGGAACCTTCACCCTGCAGTAAGTGTAGTATTAGCTCCAACTTGGCTCTATACAGGTATCAGAATCACAGTGTGTTAGCTGGGAAGGGACCTTGGCAGCCTGGAGTTTATAAAGAGCTCTGGTGCTTGAACCCCTGCCAGACCAGGTGACTCAGAGTCCCTAGGCGCTGGTATATTCTAAATAAAATCTGGTGGCTCTAACAGACAGCTAGGGTTGAGAGCCGCCTCTCCAGTTCAACCCCTCAGTAAAGTGCAAGTTGTCTTACCAGAGCAAATAGATGAAGGCCCACACGGTGAAACATGAATTCAGCTGGCCATCCGGAGTTCCAGCTAGAACCCACATTTCCACTTCCTCATCTCCATCAGACATCTTGATGACATCCCTGAACTTCCAGGAGGCGACCCGGAAGGCTGTGTGAATGCTCTGAGGCTTTGCACATGATGGGCTTTACGGAGGCTGAGTCCTCATGACACAGGTGTCTAGACCTTGTTCTGCCTCGCAGGACTTCTAAGGAACAGGGCCATAAAGAACTAACTAGGATAAAAGGCAGCTCCATGAACAGAGAATCGCAAGCAAGAACCTCCTGCAGGGACGCACAGTGCAGTACAAGAGTGGGAAACCTGGGGAACTGTGCTCAGGGCCAGTGTTTCAATTGTCCCATGAGTGATGGAGAAGGCCTGGATGGATGAAAAATATGTTCCAAACACTCCTCCAGAGCAGCGCTTGGTCGCCTGGGCACCACACTGGGGGTTCCAGGCAGGGAAAGAGTAGTCAGGTTTGGTGGGGGGGGGGAGAGGTGCTGAGGGGTCTTCAGAACTGGCTCAGCAGCCTGCCTTACGTTCTGACCTTCTCCCCTTCTCTGCCTGCAGGAATGAGACCGTGCTGCACCAGTTCTGCTGCCCTGCTGCTGACACCGAGCAGAAGCCTGCCTGCTCTGACCTGGCTTCCCAAAGGTGCGAACTGCCCCCTCCTCCCTCCCCTGCAGTCCTCCTTCCTCTCTGAGCCTAGCATCCCACGCGAGCTGCTTCCGCCTCCTGCTAGTCTTGTGTGGTCTGTTTGCTTTTCTCTGCTTCCCATTCTCCCCTTCCTCTCTCCTTCCTCTGGTCCTACGTGAGCGATTCCCACTTTTCAAGGTCATTATACCTCATTGCTTTAATCCCAGCCATGTTGTGATCAGCTTGTGTAAATTATGGATTTGGCAAAGAAGAGAGATGAATTTGGCTTTATGTTTCTGCGTGCTCCTTGTGGCAGGGTGGCGGGACTCATGGAGGTTCAGCCCATGCACACTGCCTGGCCTGCCTGTGGCAGACTCAGTTTTCCTTCCAAAATGGGGCCAAGGAGACTGGCTTTCGCTGTAAGGATTTCTCAGCCCTCACGGAGCTGGCTGACAACACGAGAGAAGGACAGTGGTGACACAGCAGGGCTTGGTGTCGCCGCCCTGTGCTGTCCTCATTCTGTCTAGGCCAATCACACTCCCTCTTACCTCCCATGGCCTTTCCTTGTGGTCCTTGTCGCCATGCTTTCACCACGCCCCCCTCTGTGCTCCCCCCTCCCCCCTGCCTTGTGCTTTTTTAATGACCTTCCCCCTCATCCACGTCACTGTCACCGCCATCTGCCTCTGCTCTTCTCTCAGTCTCTGCTGATTCCTCTCCTCACATTTCTCTTTCCTGCGCATCACTTGTATTCTGGCCCCATCTCGAATCTCCAGACATAGGAGTTACTTGAAACCTTTAACGCCCCTGGGCCTCAGTTTCCTCATCTGTTTAGTAAGGGCGGATCTGTCTAGGAAGTAGCGTTTGTTTACATGTGATGTCACTTATCTCCAGGTTACACAGTGAGGCAGATCAGGCAGGTGATCCTCCCTGCTGCGGGTGAGTGGACAGCAGTGAGGTCAGATGAGTCACGGACAGTCATAGAATAAATACCAACACCTGGACTTGAACTTCCAAGACTTACCATTTTCACATCAGAGATTCAATGATTCTATAATTGTGCCCCCTTTGACTCCTTGGGAAACAATGAGGAATATAAAAAGGCATGCGTGTACACACACACACACACACACACACACACACACACACACACACACGGAAAGGCATTTCTACTCAGATATCCTCAAGAGGAGGCCGCTGGGAAAAGGCAAGACTGAAGCAGAGGCAGGGGAGGTGGGGCCCACAGAGGGTCAAGTAGTCCGGGCCCTTAAATTCAAGGCTTAGGAAGAAGTGGGGGTTTCCTGAGGCTGCTCAGGCTGGAGGAGGGGAGACAAAATGGAAGGGACAAGTGTACTCTGGTCTCTGTCACATTTGCCGCCAAGTCCAGGGGCACAAGACACACAAGGCTCACTTGGATCCTTGAGAAGCCTTCGGCCCCATCTAGTAGGGCATTAGGATAACACTAAAGAGAAAACAGCTCCTGGGGACTTAGGAAGAAAAGCTTGGGAGACACAAGAGGAGGAGAGAGGAGGAGAGAAAAGAAGAGGAGGAAAGTTCAGGGAGGCACTCAGGGGACAACGCTGCTGGATGAGACAGAAGGCCCGGCTCCTTCCTGTGGACTGTCACTGTTCAGTCAGCAGAGGAGGAGGAGTGCGCCTCCCACTTCAGCAGCCATCTCAGTTTCCCCTGAACATTGTGCTGGTAATGTCAGAGCACAGGGCTTCTTTGGGAAGGGTGAGCGGGGAAGCTGAGGCCCAGGTGGGGCAGACTCTTTCCCTGCCTCCCTCCTACCCTCACATTCTTCTGTGTTCTGTTACCTGGCTCCCCTAGAGCACCATATCCAGCAGCATCAGGAAGGAGTTCAGTACCCCTGTCAAGGGTGAGGGTTGTCTTCAAGACTTGGAGCAGACGCCAGGAAAGCCCTTCTCTTAGTCCCCAGAAGATTTGCTGGGTCTTTTCTAGAAGTTCAGGCAATAGGCTTAGAGACTGGAAGAGCTGGGGAGAAGGGCAAGAGGTGGGAGGCTCTCAGGAATGTTCCAGGAGGGCCCGTAGGCCTTGCCCTTTCTGCAACAGAAGTCAGTGGCCTGCCTCCAGATTTCAGCTATACTCCTGACCTTCCCCATCCGTCTGTCTGGTTTATAGTTTCCTATAGTCTGTTTTGTCTATGGGTCTGTGACAACAGCTTCTTGGGTCCTTTTGGAGCACTGCTCAACAACTCACTTGTTAGTTGGTCTGACTGTTGCTGGTTTCTGGGAAACCTCCAAACTAAGACAAGTTTTCTCCCACTAGACTCCCAACATCTGTTCCTGACTCTGTCACTGACCCCTGCACAACCCTTTGGTCCCTTTCTGAGGACCAGGCATCCCACCTCCACAGGCAATATACTAAACTTCCTGAGAGTTCGTCAAGAAGACGGTGTCAAGGTCAATGGCCAGGCTGAGAGCCTAGCACAGGGTGAGCAGGCCTGAGCCTCTGAGCTACCCCTAAAATTCTTAGCCAAACTGGTTTTCTACCAGGTCTGTCAGCCTCCAGAGGACTTTTGGAGATAAACCAACTGGTCTCTACAGAAGACTTAGAGAATCCAAAACCAGTCGGTAAGATCTTTCAGCCAATTCTGGAAGCTCCTCATCTTCTTCCTCTGCTTTCCAGCTGAGGTCAAGGTCAACACAAGTTTGTAGCATATCATTTCCCTTCCTCCACCCCACCCCCGACCCCACCCCCGACCCACTCCGTATTGCAGGGCTAAGTCAGGGACCTACCTGTTTCTTAATCTCTGAGCTCTTCTCCTAGGAGATGCAGGAGCAGTTTACCTATCTGCCTAGCTGTGTTAGCCTGAGGCCAGCACTCTAGACAGAAAGCCGCAGGGGTCTGGAGGGACCCCCGCTGGCTCCCAAATAAGCAGAGAAGCCCAGTCACAGGAAAGGGAAGACAGCCTGCCCAGGTCCCCAGAGAAGCAGCTGGTAGCTGTGTCAGGTACGACTCTCTAGACCTGGAGTCGGCTAGTGGTGCTTGTTGGAGAGGGAAGACCTGAAAATGAGTAAATCTGTGAAGGGGAGGCCAGGGACAGGCACCAGGGAGCCAGGTGCAAAGGAGCAGTTATGGACGGGCAGAGGATGCTGGAGTGAGATAAAGAGGCAGTATTAGAGCGGACACCAATGAGACTGACTCCCACACAGCTCCGGCAAACAGCCTGGGCCTGCCAGTCAGGGAAGTGAACCCTCAGGTGGGAGCTTAGGGAGCTAGAGGAGCCCCAACTCAGCTTTGCTGCGGCCAGGCAGGAAACAGCAGCTTTGTGCCAGGCTCTCCCCCTCCTCCCGCCCACCCCCGGCTGGGGACCTGGTCCCGGCCCCTCCCTACCTCCTCCTCACTGCTGTGATGGCAGGGCTGTACTCTGGGAACTGAATAAGCTTGTAATTGCAGCTAGGGGCCCAGTGACATTCAGAACAATGGATGACCCAAGAGTTGGCCAGCCGCCTCCCAGCGGCTCTCAGAATTGCAGCCCGCTTCACTCCGTGGGTGGTAATGGGACTAGAGGAGGACGATTGGCTCCCATTAGAGTAATGGAAGGTGGGTTGCAGGAGAGGCAGACGGCAGAGGAAGCCCAGCAGGAGGAAGAGGGACTCACAGCTGGGGAGCCTGGAGCCCCAACATCCTGAAGGGAGCCCTCCCTTGGTGCCTGCTCCTTCCTCATGGCTTCACCCTTATTCCAGGCAGTCATCCCTGCATACCCACATCTGTGAGACAGATGTGATGTAAAAGCGCAGACAAGGACTCTAGGTGTCTTGGCAAAGGACCATGGCTAGTGAAATCTGGTAGCTGAGCCAGTCCAACTCCAAGGCCTAACCTTCTCCCTGGATGCTGACATGGGGATTTTTTTTCCCCATAGAGCTAGAGGTAAATCCTTTTAGCCATTTCATTTGATCTTAAATAACATATATTTCCTTTTGGAAGTCTAGTGGATTCAGAAGTAAAAAGAGAAAAATGAAAACGCTATCCAATAATACAGCATTAACTACTGATAATATTTGAGGGGACAACCTTCCACTGTTTGGTTTCTCTATGCCTTGGGTTTTACATTTTCCCACCATTAAAAAAAGAAGAAGACAAAGAAAGAATTTGTAGCCTGAATTCTCCCTGGTATGCACCATTATAGTGTCCAGGGCCTCCAGTCCTAACCAGGCTCCCCAGGTCCCATCATACATGACTTGGGTCATGACTCACATGCCATACCTGGTAACCAGCTAACCAGTGATGCCTACAGCAGGTCCTGGAGATCTGCAGGATGCTGAACCAGGCAGGATCTTTCTGGAAGGACTGTCAGGGAGATCCTGCAATGGCCTGGGGAAACCCCTAATCCATCCTTCACCCAGCTGGCTGTAATGGGCCTGAACAGATCAATGGACCAGCTTGTGTTTACTAGGCAATTACAGTTTTCACATGCCTGTTCCATGAGTCACTGGAGCCCTGTCAGAGGCTTCCTGAAACCCATCCCACCCACTGATTTAGACCAGCCAAAGGGTCATTCAGGTCACACTGCTGGAGCATCTTCTTATGGTAGTTCAAGGTACATGAGGTAGCCCCCTAGCCTGTGAGGCCCCTGGCCTAGGAGGCAGTGCACAGCAGAAGAGGCCAAGAAAAATGCTTATCTCCTTCAGCGGTCCTGTGGCTAGGTAGCAGAGAATGTGAAAATCCTTCAGTGTCCTACCCTGACACAGCACAGCTGACCCCCTAGTCCTCAGGTAGGGGCTGAAACCTCCCACTGTGGAATGTGGGACAGAGTGGCCCCTGCAGAGCAGGGGGATTGAACAGGGAAGTCTGTTCCTCACTGGGGATTCTGCATACCCTAGAGAGAGCATTCCTCTGGGCCTGGGAGCCACAAGAAAGGGTCAGAAGCACCAGGTCTTAGAGGTGAAGAAATCTGACCCAAGGACCTATGTGGCCTCTCCCTTTTGGTCCCATCAAAAGCCGAGTCATGAACTTCCAGGACAGAATGAAGGGTGCCTTAGGAGTACCTTACTATTCCCACAGTGCTCAACATAGTCTTCCTGGTTTTCTGGTGAAGCTGTTTAAATTTTATTTACCCAAACTGACTTGTGCGGATGTTCTTTTGGGGTCCTGCAAGCACCGCCCTCTCCTTAAAGGCCTGAAGACTTTCTAACCTACAACTTCTTGAGCTTTATTTTATTTCTCTTCTGAAAGGCCCTCTTACTAGTTCATTTAACCTATCACCAGACCATAAAAAATAATTTATAATTTCCACAATGGCACCTAATGTCAGACAAAAAAATCAAAAAATCAATTTTTTTTTAAATCAAACCAAGAGTGGGGAAACGGAAAATAAAAACAAGAAATAATCTATAGCAAGACTGATTTAATCATATCAGGCATTCTGAAAGACATTATTACCTTTTTATAGGCTCGAGATGCCTTAAGATAGGAGGCTTCTGGAGATTTCTTTTGAGATAACTTAAAGGGACAAACAGTAGATGTGGTCATGGCACCTGCCTGTAATTCCAACATACCAGAGCCTCTGGCAAGGACAGCAGTAGTTCAAGGCCAACCTGGGCTGCATAGGAAGATCATGTCAAATGAAAAATAAAAAAGACAATTGTTGAGGAAGGGACCAAGAAGGCAGCCCTTGGTAGGAAGAGGAGCTGAAGGAGTGAAGAGAATGTGTCCACTGATGTAGAAGCACAGGACAGAAAGGGTCGGGAACTCTACCAGAAGTACCTCGCCATGTATTTTCCAGCTGGGGACGTTCCAGCTGATGTACAATTGAGGTTCCCAGAAGCCCAGAACTTTTGCCAACACAGTAAGAAAGGGAACATCCTTTCTCCATGTCTCAGTTTCTCCAATATTACTTGAGAGATACACTGTCAAATCCCAGCCTATGTCCTGGGCTTGGACACTCTTTCACTCCAAATCCAAGGACACATGTGATTGGAAGAGGACTGAGGAGGTTGGCCGTCACCTTTTACCCTCACATGAAGTGCCTGGACACATCTTTAGCTACTCGGTACTTAAGTGGCCGCCTAAGTACCCTCCCTACTGACCTTGGGAAAGAATTCTGTGTCCCCTCAGAGAAGATAGGCCAGGAGGGTAGAAGCTGGCAGAAGTCAAGACCAGAAGTTATTCAAAGACAGCAGCAGCCAGTGGTGGCTGTGAGCCCTACTTCCTCTTGTTCATGTTTGAATGTGCCCCCCTTTGTTGATAAATTGGTTGTGGGTAATACCAGCACCCACACAGACTGGTAAGCTCTGTGTGACCGTCATGCTCTATGTCTATGCCAAAGCTTGAAAGGCTTAGGGAGTCAGAGCTCCTTGGGTCCCCTGGGGAACTGTCTTACCAAACATACTCATAAGAGATTCATTGATCTTATTGGCATGAGTTGGCTAATTCATGATGGAAAATCATCTTAGTAAGCAGGATCCTGTTCATCTATTACTGAAAACATGAGTCCCCTTTCCTCTCCAGGGACTAAAGGATGATCCCCAGAGGGTTTTGGTGCCTTCCAAAGGCAAGGAAGTAGTGAAGGACTCCGCAGGAGAAGATGGATGCTGGGAGACTTTATGACAATGTGGTGTGGAGCAGGGGACAGTGCCAACTAGAGTAATTCAAATCCAAGCTCAAGCCAAGGCCTGGTGCCTACAAACTTGAACCTTGGTTAAGTGACTTCATGTTTCTCACACAAACTGGTGTGAGGCAAGGATAGCAATAGCTCTCATCTTTGGAATGTTTGGGGGGCATGAAATATGATGATGAGTTGGAAGATGCCTGACATGTCTTAAGAACTCAATGAATGCTAGCTGCTTGAAAGCTGAACTTTCTAGAAATAGCTTGATGGTAGAGCATTTACCTAGCACACATGAGGAGGCCCTGGCTTCCACTCCAGCACAGAGAGAGAGAGAGAGAGAGAGAGAGAGAGAGAGAGAGAGAGAGAGAGCGCAGGGGACTTAGGGAGAGAGAGAGGAAAGGAAGGAGAGAGGGAGTAAGGGAAGAAAGATTTTTTAAATGACTGAGAAGTGTTTAGATCAACATCAGGGAGTGGACCCAGTGGAAGACGGATGGGAACCCATGACCTTACATGTTGCTTATGCTCACTGTGTGAGAAAACCAACATAAAGGATGAAGGGTATTTTGCTCAGTTTCAATGGTTTCAGACCATGGTCATGTTGCTCCATTGTTTCTGAGCCCTGGGAGTACCACATGTCATGGAGAGAGCATGCGATGGTAGAAGCTACTTATTTCACGGCAGCCAGGAAGGAGGGAGATGGAAGCAGAGATGGGCTGACAAGGAAGGAAGAAAAAAGAGAAAGGGAGCAAGGGCTGAGATATCACCATCCATCCCTCTAAGGAGCACACCCAGTGCCCTAGCTTCCTCCCACCAGACCACCTGTCCTAAACATTTCTCTACTTCCTAGAGAGCCACAGATCAGCAACCAACACCTGGTTTGGGGAGCATTTCAGGTCCAAATCATAACATTCACTCTGCTGGACCCTTCAGAGAGAGGTCCTCTTTTAGGCTTGGCAGGCTCACAGGGAGGAAACCTCGTCCAAATAGGTCTGTTCTCACCTGTGACTAATGAAGCACTGGCTGAAGAGGGTCCAAGATTCAAGACAGACTCTGAATGGAGGGACTAAATTGAGGCATAGAACATAAAAGGGAATGTTCCAGATGGACGCCAGGCAATTAGAGCAACAGATTGGGGGATTTTCTAGACATCAGGCAGGACACGGAGAGGTTAAACCAGACCTGGAATGTCACCATGGAGGCTGGGATGATATAGACAGCCAGACATTGTATCAGAAAAGTCTCCTTGCCAGCCCAGAGCTTGCCTGTCTGCTCCTCTGAAATGAGAAATCAATTTACTCTCAAGAGTGAAGGGTTTATGGTTCAGTCCTGCCCCACAGCTGCTGAGCAAGCTGGAATCTCCAAGGCTTCCTCCCAGAGTCAATATGTAGTGGAGAGGTTCTGAACAATGCTCATTGTCTCAAGTTGCTGCAGCGCCTGGCATCCCTTCCCACTAGGACTGAGGGAAATAGTGGAACCAGTCTGGTATCGTAGCTTGTGTTTTTTATTGGAGCAAGAAAGACCAGGCTGGACACCAGAAAAGCCTCACAGAAGGAAAACAAAAAGGAACTCCAGGAACACAGTGTGGAGTCTTGCCCATAGTTACTCTACTGGTGGATGATCCTGCCATATCCAGCTCTCCTGCCATATCCAACTCTCCTGCAGTCATTACCTTGTTGCCATAACAACCACAGTACCTGATAGAAACACTTCAGGGAAGAAAGATTTATTTTTGCTCACAGTTTCCAAGGGTTTTCAGTCCACTCTGGAGGGGATGATATAGCGGAGCAACTCAGTTCATGGTGGTGGAAGCTTGTGGTGGGAGCTGTCTAAATTATGGTGAGGTAGGGAGGCCAAACAGGGACAGAGAATAACTTCTCTCTAAGCGGCCCTAGTGAGCTGGTGGAGAAAGGCTGTCACCACCAGGGGAGCCGTGGCAGTCCCTGAAATGGAGAAGCCCTCCCCAGACCTAGCTTCCAGCTTGGGTCATGGTGGTCAAGGAGCTATGGGCCAGGTGAGCTTGTAGTAAATGCTCTAGGGGAGACAGAGGAGGCTTCTGCACAGGGGTCTGGAGGGCACTGAGGGTTCGGATCGTGAGCAGGGATGGAAGATTACGGCCTCTGGTGGTGCACAAGGCACAAGAACTGGAAAGCCAGCCTCTCCTTCCTTCCAGACAGTGAGGCATCTTGTCTAAAACACTGCTGCACGGTGAGGAAGCAGAGTCCAGTAAGGGAGGGTGATGTCCCAGTGCCAGGGAACACAGAAGGAAGAGAGAGAGCAGCCCTGGCTTTGTCTGCCCACCGTGGGTAGGATTTCCAGTCTATTCCCTGACTTGGTTCTTGTCTGTCACTAACTCTGGCCTTCCCTTTAATCTCGGCCCTTCCCTGGTCCCATCTGGGGCCTGAGAAGACACGGCTTCCTACACTCCTTCTGACCATCTAAAGCAACTCTATTGATTCAAAGAAAGGAGAAAAAAGATGTGTTTTAGCAAAGGATGAAAAACCCTGAGGGGATGTGAAGCACGTTGTTAGCTTTTGTCTAGAAAATGCTTTGTTTCTTTGTCCCAGAAGAGCTTTGAGAATGAGTGGCAGAGTCAGGAGTAATCTAGTGTGGGTGGCCAGGTCCTCGGGAGGAGCCACAGCATAGGGAGGAGGCCTCCAGCCTTCAAAACCTCTCCAGCAAGGTCTCCGTAATTACTGTTACAGCTGCAGTGGTAGAAAAATATCTCACATCTTGTCCTTCGAGAGGCCAACATCTTGAGGTCTGCACACTTCCTCAGTACCTTATTCTAACTGTGCGTCGGGCTGCAGGGCAAGCTGGCCTCTGGCCGGGGAGATGTGGTCCCCTCTCCAAACAAAGCTCCCATCCCCTCTCTTGGTTTTCATTTGTCCCTGTTCCCTCCAGCTCCTGAAACTGCAAAGTGTGACCTACCAAGGCCCACTAAGGAGCCTAACGGGGGCACTCTCTTCCTGAGTCAGCACCCTGGTAGAGCTATGTAGACACAGTCTGCCAGACTCCATCTTTTCTTTCCTGCTCCCCTATACAAGGTTTACCTGTGAGGTTACTCCATCTTCAACTTCTCAATTCACAGCCCCACTTTTCAGATGAGAGAACGAGGCACAGAAACATTAGGTATCTGGCTACTCAGGTGCAAAAGCAGGGGCCTTACCCCTCTTAAGCTCTCTGACCTTTGAATAAGCATTCCATCAGCCCCGGAGATGTATGGTACTTCTACAAGCATCTTCTCTGTGTCCCCAGAGATACCTGCAGCCCTTGGCACAGAAATTCCTCCATGACCATTGCTCTGAATAAGTGTTCTTATCTGGTACGATAAGATGCACGAAGTCCCTATAGCACTGATGTGATGGTAAAATGTGGTAGATGTGAGAGAAAAGCATTTTCCTAGGTAGAGAACCTGAAGATTTTAGTAAAGGCTCTTGGAAATGATCTATGGGTCTGAGAACAGAAGACAAGGCTAATCCTAACCATCAAGAAAAGAGGAGGAGTAGCAAGCTGGGCCTCCACTGTGAGTTTGTCAGTGTCCTCTGATCTCAATGTGTCAACTTTTATTTGTGTGCAGTTGGGTGATCTCTATGGAAGAGAGATGAGGGACCCAGCAGAGACCAAGCCCACCAGTCTTGGACAGTTCTGCCATAAACACTGAGTGGGGCAGTTAAAAGACCCTAAAATCTGCCCCAACAGTCACAATGGGCTTTTATAACCCTGTTTTATTGGTCATGTGGGCATTCCCGGGGAGGATGTGACTTGGGGACAGATAGTTCTCTATTGCTCAGATAGTTCATGGTAGGGTGGTAGCACCCAGAGATAAAGAGAATCTCCCACAGCACTCTTCAGGAGATAGCAAGAACATTTCCTCAGGGGACAATTAGAGTGGCATGTACTGAAGCATACTCCAGTGTCTCCACCCTTGGAAGAGTAGTAAAGATTAAGCAATATGTATCTACCTACGTGTCCATGCATCCATCTATTAACATTTATTATACGCATCTAATGAACCAGCCCAATGTAATAAGTACCTGTGATTTAAAAGGGGGTGCATGGAAGTCTAGTGGAGAATAGAGACACATTGATGTATAATTCGAATGTCATTGCTAAAAGAGAATCAAGTGTCAAAACTTACCTGCCTAGAGGTAAGAAGCAGGATATAGAAGGAGGATCAACTCTTCCCACAGTCACTAAACGAGTCCTAAAAGAGTTCACAAGAGAGAGAAAGGTGTGGGTGGAAATGTTGTACAGAGAGAAGGATCCTGTGAGATGTACGGTGGTCTAAGAGGGCTCAGCAGGCTTGGTGACAGTGTGGATGGAATGGAGAGGTCATCCAGTGGGGGTGACTGTAAATGGACTTCTTCCTCCAGCCCTGGAATCATTTAGGAGTTCTGGGCAGAGGATTGGCAGTAAAATCCTGCATTTCAGGAAGATGGCTCTGATAATGGACACAGTAGGCAGGATGGAGAAGTCACAAAAAGCCCAGGAAGACTTATGTATGCTGTTATATGCCAGGATCAGGCATGCACAGCAGGTATCCAGTGACCCTCAAGCTACAGGCCAATTTCCCACCTGAGTGGCCTTCTTCGCATGTGATGTCTAGTTCCAACACGTGGGTCATCTGCTGTTGGTCGTGTGTGATGTTCCTCTAAGCAACTGCCTGTTCCTCAGTCTCTCAAAGACCTTCACTCTCAAGTATGGACTAGTCTTTATTGGTGCCTGGGCCCGTGCATACATATGGGCCCAATGTCACATTGGCACTGTCAAAGCTTCCTCAGAGCCCTTCCTTTTGGTGCCACCCACATTCTACTTTTTTTGCCTTTTCAAGTGGGGGCCCAAGGCCAAGGAAGAAGCTGATGAACAGTTCCACTCACGTGCTAGTATTGTCCCAGGCAAGTGCATTGTCCCTGGGCTCAAGGGAGCTGAGATCACCTAAACACCTTCTAGACTCTCAGAGACGAGACTGTAATGAAGATATTTTGTTTGCAGAATGAATGAATGACTCCCATTTACAGAACACCAGTTAAGGCTAGGCTGCTTAGAACCTGACCCATTAAGGGGCTGCAGAAACACAGCTATGTCCTGGAAGAAGCATCACTCTGGATGCAAGTACAAGACTGTGCACCATAGTCACCGGTTCCTGGTTGGAGTAGGCAGTCCTCCATCTACAATAGTGTAACAGGATCATTCTAGAATGAAAATTCCAGCATTTAAAAAAAATGTCTAAACATGGCATAGAGCCCATTCTGTTGATGCTTAGACACAAAGTAAAGGTTCTGAGCATGTAGGACTCTTCTGCTCCCTGACCAAGGCTCTAAATCACAGATTTACTCAATGCACTCTGGACAATGCCTATCCAGGGAAGGTCACATTGTCATGGGTACAACCAAGGAGCCTGCATGGAGGCAGTGAGCACAGAGAAGCCACCAATCCCATAGGAGATAATGCTCAAGCCAGGACCCCTTCTCCATGCACAGAACAGGGGTCAAGTGAGCCTCAAGGAAGCCAGTCCATCTGGGGGGCTGACAGAGACCATGTGTCATATGGAGAACCTTGCTACTCAGTTTTGTGAAGGTCGGCAGAAGACCAAATGGGACGAATACCTTCTAGTTCAGAATGTTTCACGCTGTGTGGGTCTGGCTCAGAAACAAATCGTTCTCTCTATTTATTAAGGCCCTGGTGAATGCCAGGCACTGGATATATGCTTTATCTGTTCCTTATGGCAACCTTGGAAGGTACTTACCCATTCTGTAGAT
Source organism: Peromyscus melanophrys (assembly GCA_902168415.1). Taxonomy (NCBI): domain Eukaryota; kingdom Metazoa; phylum Chordata; class Mammalia; order Rodentia; family Cricetidae; genus Peromyscus; species Peromyscus melanophrys. The sequence goes on along the minus strand of CABHPR010147751.1, from coordinate 55,301 downwards.
GAACAGATAGAGCTACAAATAAGGTGGTGAGTGGACTAAGGTCACAAAGTGAGGAAGAGAGCAGAATTATAACCCATACTTCCTGACAGGGAAGCCATGATCGTCTCCTTCCACTCTCCGATCTTGACCACGTTGGTGAGAGCAGTTCAGGGGGCTCATGGCCACTTCCCACCATGCTGCTTATAGGTGAGTCCAAGGCAAAGCCAAGCCCTACCCACCACCCCACACTGTCAATGGCAGAGCACAGCCATCAAAGGGTAACAACTCCATGAAGCCTCTTGCCAGCGAAGAAAGCAAATGGCTTTGTAGCCCTGAGCAGTCTTCAGTTCCCTAGAGTCTCGGACACTCTGGGGATGAAGTAGCCCTGGGTGTCTGGGCCGAGACTGAAGCAATGACAGACTGGAGAAAGTATGGGAGGGAGTGCTGGGGGGAAGGTGTCTTATTTTGGGGAGAGGGCCATTTCCATACATTTGAGAGGGGGAAAAAAAGACATATGCCATAGCAAGAGGAGTTGAAGTTAGACAGTAAAAAGAACTTCCTGGAGACTGTAGTGAGAAAACATGTACGATGTCTAGAGGGCTACATCCTTGAAGCTCGTCTGGTGGCCACACGGGAAGTGACAGAGCAGAGTGCAATGCTGTAGAGTGAGGCTTCCTGAGATCGAGACACACCCACGAGCTCTTCTTCATCTGTGGGAAGTAGGGAAGGCTGAGACAATGGGTGGAGATGAGGCCAAGAGGGTTCTTCATCCCACCTCTGGGGTTTGGGACCCTCTAAGGAGTATCTCTGTTCCCTAAGGTTGGGGAAAACACAGAAGAGGTCTTCTAACACAGTTTGGAGTACCTTTTGGAATGGGGCAGTCTTGGAAGAACTAAATCCCTAGGTTTCCTAGCTTTCCAGTGCCAGGGATACCTACCTCACTGGCCGCATGCTCTTCCTCTATAAAAACTGGGAAGGCTTCACTGTGTGACCCTCAGGTCTCTTCTAATCCTAACCTCTCGTACAGCCTGCCGTACGAGCCATTCCCCAGGTCCTGGGTTTTCTGTTCATGTCGTATATCAGTAACTACTGAAAGTGCATTTATCATCTGTGCAGCTCTCTGTGGGGAAATAAGAACCAAATAGGATCCAGGCCTTGGCCTCTAGGAGGGGACAGTGTAGAAAGAAAGTTTCTTCAGCACATATCCTGTGCTAAACTCCTTATACAGGCAGACTCCTGTGTTCCTCCCTGTAACTCACTGAGGTTGGTATTAACCCTGGTTATGCAGAGGAGGAACCCAAGGCTCAGAGGCAAAGCCACATGACCAGTGCCACACAGTGGTGGGACCTAAAGCTGGAGCCCAGCTGTTAACTACACCGCGGTTCTCCGCTGTGCACACAAGGACTCTCTGAGGATGGTTCTGTGTTCTGAGACAGAGCAGGGAAACTACATTCATCCAGAGGAGCGTCTTAGAGGAAGGGCTTAGCCCTGGGCCTTGAAGTAGGGCACAGCTTGGAGGCTGGTAGAGAAAAAAGCAGTGTAGGTTACTAATTCCCTGTCTTCTTAGGGTAGGCAAGAGGAAGGCAGTAACAGCTCAGCCTGCTGGGCGGTCCATGGGAGGAAAGGGGAGTTAGCGAAGAACAGAGGCCTCTCTAAACTGAGCAGTGCAAGCGCCCTCCTCTCCACAGGGCCAGCCCCAAAATGAAGGTCTGGAAGGGCTGATGATGGCCACGCCCTCTCCTAGACTCACTAGGGCAGTCTAAAGATGTAGCAAGTCCCACTAATTACCCCCAAACCAACGGCCATGGAGCCAGACCGTGGCCGCTGCAATGGTTAACACTATATAGCAGTGTCCACAAGTCAAGAGGTTTTTAAGATGCACAGTAACTACTAGACAGTTAAGATGTCCATTTCCAGACTGGGGACAGGTGCCAGGTCATTAAGTAACCAGCTACTAAGAGGGCAGATCCCAGACCTGAGCCCAGTCACTCGTCACCATTCTGCTCCTGTTCTGAGTCTTAGACCCAGGTGCCCCCTCAACCTAGGTGCCCTCCCAAACTCAGGTTTACCCCTGCCTGGGGCTCTTTCCAGCCATAAGAGCTCTTCCCTAGCCGGGGCGGCAAAAAATATCGCATTAGTCTCTCTCATTGGAAAAGACTAGAATCAGGCAGGTCAGGCCACATGCACCATCCCCCTCTCCCCCAACCGAGCACCGTTGCCTTCTGTTCACAGTGATGGCTCCTGTGCCCAGGCCGGTGGGGGCATGGAGGACTCCGTGGTGGCAGCAGTGGCAGCCGGCAGACCCAGTGCCCATGCCCCGAAGGCTCAAGCCCAGGAGCTCCAGCAGGAGGAGGAGCGGCCGGGGGCGGGGGGCTCCCCACGGGCTGGCCCCCTCCGCGCAGCCTCCCCCGGCCAGCAGCAGCCTGCCCTGGCGACGGCGCTCTGCTCCCACACCCCTGCTGCCTCCGAGTACGAACTCTCCCTTGACCTAAAGAATAAACAGGTACCCAGGGCCTCCTAGGGGGGCGGGGAGGGTGGTGAAGGGCCCTGCCTTTGGGGGCTGTCCAGGGTGCCAGGGACCTGCAGGCACACTTTCTTTCAATGTTTCTCCCCAGCTGAGCTACCTAACTGCCCTTCCCTAGAGTCCATTTCCTCAGGAGGCCATGCTTAACCCCCATCCGGCCTTTACCTGGCAAGGTTCATGCCCTGCACTGCAAGCCCTGCAGGTAGTACATCCAGGTACCCTTTACAAGGTGCAAATCTCAGTCCCTACTTCCACTTTGCTCAGAAGAAACAGCCTTATTTTCATACTTCCCAAGGGTAAGCCCATTTCTAAGGCATGCACGAGCAAAATAAGGTGCAAAGTTGGTGGCTGTGGATTTCCAAGGCTGGTCATTTTGAAGGCATTCCGAGCCTCCCTACAGGAAAAGGGACACCTGCTTAGAGGGAGATTTAACTGTTAGTCTGTCAAGAAACAGATTTGAAGCCGGGCGGTGGTGGTGCACACCTTTAATCCCAGCACTTGGGAGGCAGAGCCAGGCAGATCTCTATGAGTTCGAGGCAAGCCTGGTCTGCAGAGCGAGATCCAGGACAGGCACCAAAACTACACAGCACAGAGAAACCCTGTCTCGAAAAAAGAAAGAAAGAAAAAGAAAAGAAACAGATTTGAACTTGGAGAGGCAGATGGGGGATCCAATCCTCACTGTCCCTTCAGGAACGCCCACGAAACCCTCTGGGCACTGCTTTCCTCATTAGCTAAATTGGGAGTTAGGGAGGCCCTAAAGAAGCAGCCTCAGCCTGTGGACAAGGCAGCTCTCAGGAAGCCAGTGGGACCGAGTAGAGCCAAACTAGCTTCATTCCTCCTGGAGGACATTGATGCCAAGCTCTCATCCTGGTGTGGGAGCAGCAGCGGCCATGTGCCTGAGTTTTAGTAAAGCGTTTGGACAAAATCCTTCAGGAGAGCCACGTGACAGGGCAGGATTATGAGGATTCCAGGACAACACCGACAGGTGGGCTTTTCACAAGTGGCATTTGCAAAACAAAAACAAAACCCCACATCTTCAGCATTTTCTGTCTGAGATGTCTATGTGCAGGGAGAGTGCTGCCCTTGGTTCCGCCCAGTTCCCTGTTTTGAGAAGGCACTGGGTAAAAACATGAAAGTTATGGGTATCAAGCTTCCTTGTGAGATAAGGCTGAAGCACGGCAACAAGAACCTTAATAATTGAAGCCAAGATTTTTTTTTTTTAATGGGCAGAAAGATGCTTCAAAATAAGTCAGAGAAATAGGGAGAGATCTAAGATCCTGCTTATAGTCTCACGATGCCCGAAGTGCCCATATTTTGTGTGTTGGATGGGAACACGGCCCTGGAGCAGGAGCCTGGGGCTTTGGTTGAGTGTAAGCTCACAGACTTGCACTGTTAGTGAGGGAGTTGCCCAGGCACTCACAGCCTTCAGGTACCCTTCAGAGCAGATTCCATAAAGCCACAGCACAATGGGTGGCCAGCCAGCAGTCCTGTACCTCACACTCCTCAGGATCTTTGGGTCTTCTGCATTCTGGACAGAAAATGAGAACTCTGGAGGTCCTGAAGAAGGAAAACAGAACAGGTTGTGGTTATGTGAAGAAACCATAGACTAGAAAACGAGTTTGAAATTCAGAAGGACTGAGGTGTGGAAAAGAGATAAGATGCATTTTCTGTCCTTCCAGGAAAATACAGAAGCACTGGTATAGGAAAGCTGCAGATGGAGAACACTTTAGCTTAAGGATTAAACTGATAGAAATGTAGATGCCTGGCCTGTGCAGTCCTGGGCTCTTTATTACTGGATGAAGCTCTAGATCAAGACAGTGTGGGCTGGGGGATGGGCTAGCTGTGAGCATCCCCACAACTCTGAGACAGGAACCATCTTTTGTACCTTTCTGCCAGCATCCAGCCAAGAGTCTAGGATGTAGTAAGTACTGAGAGAGTGCATAGTCCTTTTAGTAACTGTGATACCTGAAGCAACAAGCAGGGGGCACCAAGGAGAAAAGCCAAGCCTCTTCCCCGCCCCGGAGGAGGGATGTGGTCACATCCCATCACCAAACCAAAGAGAAGCTCACCTGAGCAGGAGCAGTTGGTATAGTGTGCTAGCTGACTTGGTGGGAAATGGAGAACTATGACAGAGTCAGATGGGACTGGTGACCTGTTAGCGTTAAGTCTAATTCTAGCAGATAGGTTCGAACTTCAGGCCATTCAGCCTGAGGACCAGCTGCCCTTCCCTGAATTTTACATCTTATTAGACTAACCACAGGTAGGGTAGGCAGGAGGAACAGAGGACAGAGGGGGATTGAGGAGGTCAGGACAAGGTCATTGAAACATGGCACATGTTTACAACAGACTGAGCTTTCCTTTTCTCTGCTGAAGAGCTGTGTGGCCTTGGACAAGCTGTTTACCTTCTCTGGGCCTCAGCTACCTCACACGTGTCTCTGGGGCTTTGCATGCTTCCCCTTGGCCTCTGTCTCTGAAGGTCTTCCTCCTCCCCACACTCCTCCCTTGGTCTCTTACTTTCCAGCTGGTTGGAGGCGTTTCCTCACCTCTCTGGAAGCCTCTCTGGCCTTTCGTCATTACCCCCACCCCTAACCCCCACCCCCACCCCCAGCACAGTGCCTGGTATTAAGACAATGTTCTGTGGTAGAATGCTCACAAAGCTTGTGGGGTTCTAGGCTTGATCCCCAGCACCACAGTGAGATGAAATTAAACCATGGGGAGGAGTGTCTTAAATTTAATGAAACCCTGCTTGTTAATAGAGGAAAAAAGAACTTTGAAAGTGCCACAATGAAACTCATTACATTTTAGGTCGACTTAAAAGCTAATTTAAATGTATGTAAATATCAGAGATATCAGGACAAAATTTAAAAGAAAAAGATGATGTTCAGAGAATGAAAAGGAGAAAGGGTGGGTTTGTGACCAAGAGGGGTAAGGATGAGCATGAAGCCTAAGCTGGGTCCTAACTAGATCTCTGGGAGAGAGGGTTTAGTATTCTGACCCTGCAGTTACCTGCAATCATATGGAATCCAGAGGTAGTTATTAGGCTTGGGGTTGTGGGTAATCATGGCCTCCCCTGTCCTCCACCTCCCAGGTTTCTCTGTCAGCCAGTCCAGACCCAGAAGCATTTTTCTGGCTCCTTGCTACCTCATATCATCTCCATCCTCAACCCTTACTGAGACTGCCTCTAACTTTCCCCCAAACCCCACCCTCTCCACCACCCCACTTGAAGCCAGGCCAGCCTGCCTCTTGCCTGCACCCCTGGGTCACCTCCTGCCAACTCCAGCTTCAGCTGCACCTCTCCCACCTGGCTGCCACAGCGTGGCTGAGTCATCCCTGCAAAGTACACTTCTAATCATGCAGCTCTGCTGGAAACCCTTGATGGCTGCCTTTATGTGCAGTACAAAAGCTTCCCTGGCTCCCCTGCCACAGACCCAAGCCCACACCAGGGTCCCTGCTGCTCCTATTCACAGCCCCTGAGTCCCCTGGCCAGCCTTTGCCTCTGGCCCTTCATACACAATGTTTCCTCCACCGGAAGCACTGAACCTCAGCCGGCTCCACTGTGCCTCTCGGGTGGTCTCAGTTTATACGTAGGTCTCACCCAGGAGCTAAAGCTAGGTGAGCACTTGTAAAGAGTCCCATGGCTTACACTTCTGGCTGGTAGTTGCCCCATTATACAGACAAGGACCATGTTGTTCTCTGACTCTTGCAGAGCTGAGCAGATTGTGCTTTGAACACTCACGGGGTGGGGGTGGGATGGGGGCAAGGATTGTACTACATAGTACAGTCCACATGGAGAGCTAGTGATCTGCTCTTAGCCATTGCTGCTCTCCTACACTCAGCACAGTCCCTGGATTCTAGGAAACGCTCAGCCAAGAGTGAGTGAATGCAAGAAATCTGCCACAAGCTTCCCTGCATCTCACTGACCCCTTCCCCAAGACCCTGCCTCAGGAAGGGGGCCTCTTCCAACACTACTCCAACACCCTTTGACCCTTCTTTCCTGGGCTGCTCACTTCCTCTTGTAATGATCCTTGGGGCTACAATCTAGGGAACAGAGAGACAGAAAGAGTAAGCATGTCTGTTCCATAGGTATTAGGAAAGCCACTGCCCTTTAGTAAAGCCACTGTGGCAAGGGGACAGACTCTATACCCTCTGCACTATAGAGGTCCCAATGTGATTCCCAAATCCTCCAACTCTCCAAGGAATTTGCACCCTACTCTCTGTTGTGGCTGCTGAATAGGCCATCTTGGCTGGCTGTCCAAATTGTAGAGCTCCCTGATCTGGTCAAACCTCAGGGCCACAGAGACATGGTCAGCAGCATCTAGGCATTGTTCCCCAAATCCAGGATCCGTAGGTATCCCAGTCTGCCATCTTTCTTGGCATATCTTCTAGACCCCAAGCTACAAAGTCCAGCCTCACCCCAGGGGCACCTTGCCAAGAAATGGTTGGCTAGGTATCCAAATCACCTTTCCTCTCCAAGCCTCAGTTTCCTCCTTTGGGAACTCAGGTGCTGTACTGAAGTGTCTCTAGGCTCCTTCTTACTTCAGAGGTGAGATTTTCCCATGAGTCGGAAGGGAACCAGAGGACCAGGCTATAGAGGATGGGAGTGAAGACAAGGCCGTGCAGAAGTGATAACCCACTTGGCTTGGTTCTCGGAGAAGGGTGTCACACTGTTGTTCTCTGCTCACTGCTAGTCCTGGTAACACCATAATGCAAAACACACTATCATTTTTTGTCACAGAATTAGTCTTCCTGTGGTGGACATGTAGGTGCCACCTAGGACTATCTGAGCACTGTCTGTCTGTCAGGCATAGTGCAAAACCTTTGCCAGGCATTGTTTCCCAGATCTGCATATTGTTACTATACCATACCATGGTAGAAGACTAAGACACAGTCCATGGTCTTAACCTGGTACCCTCCCATCTCTGGCCATCACAGTAAACCATCTGTATAGGCTCCATAGATCAACACACACACCCTGACCTGCTGTGGAGCAGTCCTACTCATGGGGTCTCTTGCTCTCCGCCTGATGTTTGAGTTTGCTTTGCCAAGTTCCAGAAACTCGTGACATGACTGGCTTTAATGTTCTCAGTCAAGAAACATCGAACCAGAAGAAACCCCCCCCACACACACACACTTTTGAAAGAAGCCCCCACCCAGCCTAGACTCCTGGGCACTGTGCTCCTCCCCCATCCAACACCTCTTTTTCCACCCTCACTTGCTGCCTCCTGGGAGCTTCATCAGGCTCTCATCTCTCAGGGCCCTCATCAGGCTCAGCTGCCCTGGCTTCTGAAAAGAGGGAGCATATCCCAATGACACTGAGAACCCCTCACTGCTGCTCCTGGCAGAAGCTGAGAGATCTTTCTCTTGGGAGCAGTCAGGGCCGCAATTAATTACCCATAAATCATAGGACTCAGGGAGAAGTGAACAGACTTGCTCCTTGGCCAGTAGATCCAGCTGCCCCCCACTTCCTGGGCACTCCAGCCCACCCTCAGGCACCCTACCAACCCAGGCACTCCAGCCCCCCTCCAGGCACTCCAGCCCACTCCCACCCCACCCCCAGCACTCCAGGCTACCACATCACCTCTCAGCTCTCTGCCTGACCCTGTTAAGAACAGGATTGGGGTGACTGGGTAGACCTGACCTGGAGCACTGCAGAGCTCCTCAGTGCTACGAGAAATTGTCTGGCAATATGGAGGGGGAGGAAGGATGGAGAATTTGGCTCCCAGCCTAGATCAGGGAGAAAATCTGGGTTTTTATTTCCCCTAAGAAGCATAGGGAAGAGTTCACTTTAGCTCATGGCCACACGCATTTACTAAACTCCAGCCATGGGTCTGGCCCAGCACCAGGCAGCATGGGAATGCTGAGAGTTCAGAGCAAGGCGGAGGTGCAAGCATGTAGCGGGCTTTAAAGGATGGGAAGGCAGTACCGGATCAGCTGGAGCCAGAAGGGGATGGCTGTGCAGAATGACTGGAGCAGAGGGTAATGAAGTAATAACTAATGTCTGTGCTTTCCGTGAGAAGCCAGGCACTGCTCGAGTATCCGGGGGAATCGAGGCATAGCAAATGTCTCAAATAAATGATACCCCTGTAGAAGCTGCAGTGAGAAGAGTAAACAAAGAGAGGGGTGGGTGGTCTGAATATCCCCCCAAAGTCCTGGAAAAACAGTTTGGACAACATTCTATATTGGCTGGCTGGTAGGGGAAGGCGGCTTTCTGGAAGACTCACATTTGAGACAGGTCTTGAAGAGAGGGGAATATATGTAGCTGAGAAGGAAGGCTGAGCAGTGGCCCAAACATGCCCAAGGTCCACCAGCACAGGAGACCTAAAGGGGGCTGTTTCCCTACATGATGTTTGCTTATTGAGTTATGAGAGTGGCATTCTGATAGTGGGAAAGGTATGGAGATAGTCACTAGGGATTATATTTAGAGTCCTGCCAAAGGCTTTCCCTGGGATGCCTCCCCTCTTAATTAGTTGCTAATTATCAGCCAGCATAAGCTGCTCTCTTAGATTCCCAACATGGAAACCATGGAAGAGGCTCTGAAATGGATAGGGGAAAAAAAGTAAAAATGTGCTTAGAGACTTGAAAATGGTAGGCACATAATTTGTGACTGGCATGCACAGGGGTTCTGCAGCTAGAATCTAGGATTGATAGTCTGACAGAGGACAAGGGTCCTGAACGTCAAGGAGTTTCACAGGAGGGAGCATCAAGAGTTTCAGAAAGGAGGGGCGAGAGAGGACCAGTGCTGAGGAAGCCACATAGCTGGTCTTCTTGAGGGTCACTTCGGAGGACCTCCAAAGTTGTAGGATGCATAGAAACCAAAGAACACGGAGGCAGAGCAGGAGGTAGCTCAGGAGTCTGACAGTTTGGAAAGGAGGCCGAGAGTGCTCTAGTCTTCCAAGAAGTTCACTGCAAAACAGAGGGTAAGCTGGTGCCTCGTGGGCAGAAGAGTCAAATGGAGTTGTATTTTAGTCTTCAGAGAACTGGGAGAGGGTTTGAAGGCAGGAAACAAGAGTGATAGAAGGGTAGAGGTTGGAAATGCAGATAAGAAACACAAAGATGAAGAAATGTCCAGAGGAGACAGATGCTGTGGGACCGGTCATTTGCTCTGCGTCAGATGGGGACGTTAAGAGTCACACGGGTAACCTGGGAATTTGTGCACTCATTTATTCACTACATAGGATGCTGACTGTGTGCCGGGCACTGTCCAAGAACTCGGGCACTGTACAGGAATTGGGGACCAGGCAGTGAGAACGGCAAGCAAAGCCTCTGCCTTCACAGGGCTTCACTTTGTTCCCGTTATATCTGTGACCGCCTGGCTCTCAGAGACAACTCAAGGGAAGAAAGGGCCTGGGGGACTCATAGTTCCAATCTCATCGTGCCAAAAGGCGTGGACTAGCAGCTTACTCCACAGTGGTGGGATCCTGTGGTAGGGCTCTTCCTTGCAGGTCAGAGTGTGACAAGAACCAGATGCTGGGTATAACCTTCAGAGGGCCACCCCTAGTAACCAGCTAGGCTCCACCTCCAAAAAGATCCATAGTGTCCCCAAATGATACCACGGCTGGAGCTTGAGCATTTAAAATATGAGCCTGCGGGGGCCACCTTACATTCAAGTCAAAACACTCCATCTATGGCATTTCATAATACAAAGTGCATTTAGTCCAAATTTAAGCTTATCCAAGTCTTAACAATTCCAGCACCGTTTACCAGCCCGAGTCTTGGGGTAGCAGGAAGAAAAGAGAGGCAGGGGAAGGAAGCAAAGACTGTCAAAGGACATGATCTATTTGACAACAACTGTCTTTATGAAACTGGACACCAGGAACAATGAACATATCTCCCCAAAAGTCAGGGGAGCTCTAAACTGCAGGGTCTCATTAAGACTCAAAACAATCTCTTAATTGTGAACCTCTGTTTAAAAAATAATGAGTTACTCTTAATAAAAAAATAAATAAATAAAATTTTAAAATGAGTTACATGCTTCTGATAGGCAATGACTAAATATTCTCATTCAGAAAAAAAAAAAAAAAAACAGTTGAGATGAGAACGTAGAAACCAAAGGCAGAACTACAGCCAGACCAAACTCATTAGGGAATATTTCAAGTTTTCTGGCTTTCTGACGATCATGGCATCATTTGAGTTCCACCAAGCCTGGGCAGCCCTGCCATTTGCAGTCCACGTAACCTCTCTCTTGGGCTGATTCCACCAGTGCTTACAGCCTTCCTTGGCAGACAAATATCCCATCTTCTTGGCATCTCTAGCACTCTGGGGTCTTATTGTATCTCAGGTTTTCACCCTCAAAGTTTCACACATCTCCCCGTCAAAGGCTCCCTAAAGTAGGGCTATGACCCCATTGACCTTCCAGCCCTTCCCTAAAAATCTAGGTCCAAGTCCCCATGACTTCAGTAACCCTTGTATCCTGGATGCCTACAAAACCAGCACCATATACATGGTGCCAAGTTCTGCCGAGAGCATCAGCAGTAGCGGAACCATTTTAGACCAGAGCTACAACAGCCTCTGAGTGTTTGTATGGTTAAACCTGGGAAAACACTTCTCTAGGCAGGCCTTTACAAGTGCCCCAGGGGCACTCTCTTTTCAAAGGTAAGTCTTTTGAATGAGTTTGCAAGTTTTACAACCTGCAGCCTCCAGCGGGTGGTCTTGCCACTTTAAATGTATCTTAGTTGGGGTTACTATTGCTGTGATGAAACACCACCACCACCACCACCACGACCCAAAGCAAGTGGGGAGTAAAGAGTTTATTTCTCTCACAGTTCCATATAACAGCTCATCATGAAAAGCTGGCAGGGCAGGAACTCACACAAGGCAGGAACCCTGAAGTAGGAGCTGGTGCTGCGGCCACAGAGGGGTGCCACATACTGGCTTGCTCCTCTTTGTTTGCTCAGCCTGCTTTCTTATAGAACCCAGGACCACCAGCCTAAGGATGGCACCACCCACTGTGGGCTGCCCATCCCCCTCCAATCACTAAATTTAAAAAAAAAAAAATGCTTTACAGGCTTGCGTAGAGCCCGATCATATGGAGGCGTTTTCTTAATCGAGGTTCCCTCCTTTCAGAGGACTTTAGTTTGTAACACTGATGTAAAACCATCCAGCACAGCTGCTATTCTGAACCGTGTTTTCCATATCTTTCTGCACTGCTTTTTGCTCCAGATTGTGACTACACACCTGGCTGCAAGCACTCAACAATGTGAATGCTATGCTGTCTTGAAATTTCCAATACTTTTTAATTTAGGCTAACTTAAAATTTTAGGGTACTGCCAGGCAGTGGTAGGGCACGCCTGTAACCCAGCACTGGAGAGGCAGAGGCAGGCAGATCTCTGTGAGGCCAGCATGGTCTACAAAGTGAGTTCCAGGACAGCCAGAGCTGTTACACAGAGAAACCTTGTCTCAAAACACGCCCCCCCCCCAAAAAATTCAGGGTACAGGCAGGATTCAAACAAACTATTTCCAGGCTGTGTCCAAATGGCTGTAGCCCAGTTCCCAATAGAGTCCCTTGTTCCCATCTGAAATCTCCAGAGCACGGTCTTTACTATCCACAGTAACATCAGCATTCCAGCCTCTCAAGCTTCAACCTGTTAATCTCTGCTCACAACATTCTAGTGACTCTCAAACCCATATGTCCAAACTCTTCCAAATTCTTCCTACAAACCAATTCCAAAGGCCTAAGAACCTCTTCTGGGGCATCAGGTTTCTTTTGTACCAGTTAGTTTTGTGTTTTTGTGACCACAATACCTAAGAGAAACAATTTTTAAAAAGAATGTATTTTGGTTCACAGGTTGAGAGGGTTTGGTCCATACTTGCAGAGAAAGCATAGTGTAGCATCTCAGCTCATAGTGGTCGGGGCTGTTCACTTCATCAGAAAACAGAGCATGGCAGGAGGAAGGGCTGGCTACAGCCTGTCTTTACTTACTATTTCCACCAGGTAGATGCTCACCTCCTTAAAAGGCTCTACACTCTCCACCCCCTCCAAAAAAAAAAACCACAATACTATAAGCTGGGGGACAAACATTCAAAGTACAAGCCACTAGGAGACACGTCAGATTTGAACAGAGAGGATTAAAGTGTAGGAAGGATTTGGTAGGACAGGAACAGGAATCTAAAATTTCATTTCTTCAAACAGTAGAGACATTGAGCTTGAAGATGCACCCTCCTGGAGTCATCTTGGCCAGTCTTCTGCCTCTGAGTGTGATGATAACTACTCTAGTTTGCTTTTCTGTTGCTGTGATAAGCATCATGACCAAAGGCAACTTGGGAAAAGGGGGTTTCTTTGGCTTAGAGGTCACAGTCCATCACTGAGAGAAGCCAGGGCAGGAACCTAAGGGCAGGAACTAAAACAGAGGCCATGGAAGAATGCTGCTTACTGGCTTTCTTTTTCATAGTTTGCTCAGCCTGATTTCTTACACAATTCAGGACCATCTTCAGGGGTGTGACACTATCACACTGGGCTGGACTGTCCCAAATCAATCATTAATTAAGAATATTAATACTTATTAATAATGTAATTAATATTAATACCTAAATACTTGCCTACAGGCCACTCTGATGGAGACATTTTCTCAATTAATGTTTTATCTTCCTGGATGACCCAAGATAGTGTCAAGTTAAAAAAAAAAACTAACCAATACAATACCATACGAAGCAGATAGATTCTTTACCATTTGGAACTGTCTTAGGTAATGGGTTTCTGTATCTTCTTTCAGTTGTTTATGGAATCTTATCACCTGCCAAGATGCTCTTGGGTATTGGTTTCTCTATGAAATAGAAATGGACCAGTGGGAAAAAGATACAAAGTCTGGGCCTTGAGTGAGTTCATCATGGTCCTTGAGAAGGGATTTAAAAAATGGGGGTAAAGGCGGTGTTGTTCATCTAACCCTCCACAACATGGCAGTTTCTTCCTTTGGGGCACACAGGAAATCATCCACCTTAGGTTTTGTCTTATCTGAAAAGGTTTACCCAGTTGCATCAGAGCCACCAGGACGTGCACCAGACCTTTGCTTTGGGGCCACCAACCAGCTCCCAAATCATGACATGGAGACTTCTTATTAGTTATGGATGCTCAGCCTCGCTTGGGCTCGTTTCTGGCTAGCTCTGCTAACTTAAACTAACCTGTTTCTCTACCTTTTGCCTCAGGGCTTTTAACCTTTCTTTCTGTATGTCTTACTTTCCTACTTCCTCCAGTGTCTGTCTGTCTGTCTGCTGCCTGGGTTCTGGCCCTGGGCGTGTCCCTCTCTTTCTCCCTCGTTCTCTTCTCTTTTCTCTTCTAGTTCTTTCATCCCTCTTCTTTCTTCTCTCCTATTTATTCTCTCTGCCAAGCATCCCTGCCTATCCTTCTTCTGCCTAGCTATTGGCTGTTCAGCTTTTTATTAGACCAATCAGGTGCCTCAGGCAGGCAAGGTGAAACAAATGCAACACATCTTTACAAAATTAAACAAATGTAACATCCTTACAGCATTAAACAAATGCAGCAGCAGCAAATGTAACACACCTTTACACAGCTAAAGTAATATTCCACAGCATAAACAAATAAATGTAACACATCTGTACATAGTTAAATATTCCACAACAAGGATGATTTCCCTTTTGTTAACTGACAGTCAGTTGATCTGAAATATGTTTCTAATATACTGGAAACTCACAGGAATAATGTCTATCACATTAATTAGGCCAGCTCAAATTCAAAGGGAGAGAATTATATAGGATAAGTACAGCAGGGTGAGGACTCATTGGGACCATCTTGGAACTCTGCCTACCACAAAGCTGGAGGGTAGCTACTTGGTTTCTCTTCGTAGCTCCTCATGTACCTCTAAGAAACCTGGCTCGCTGCCCCAGGGGAATCTGTTCCTGCTCTGGCAAACATCATAGTAGGCAGAAAAGAAGATCGTGGCTTCATGGGTTCTCAGTGCTGAACTCTAGCATGTCCACTGAGGCTTAGAAAAGAGATGCAGCCTTGCCCCAGGTGGGAAAGTCCCCCAAAGGTACTGCCCTACACAGAAAACCCAGTTGAACTGTATCCAGACTGTTGATGTGAAAAACCTGAGAAAATAAACATGTGTTATTTTAAGCTGCTAATTGTTTGGTAATTTGATAGACAACATACTTGGTGTGATTCTTTTTAAAGCTGCGTTGGAGATGAAAGCCACGGCCTTACACAAATTAGGCAAGCCTCTGCCACTGAGCTATATCTCCAAGCCCATCCTGGTATGCTTTTTAACATCACCTTGAAGACTTCACTGTAACACATGAATCTGATGGCTCTGTAGTGCTTCCTCCTGATGCTTAGAGCCTGTCCCAGCCATCTCAGACATGGCCTTTGCTGGGCTGAGTCTATCAGGAAGCAGGTTACAATGCTATATTGAGGGATGGACTTGCCTTTCCATCTGCTTCATGGATAACAAATCTACCTGTGCTCCCTGCCCCCATCCGGATTCCCGAGGAATGGGGAATGTCAGGGCTGTGATGACTCTCAGTCCACTCATCCAGATTTTTAGTTACAGAAGGATAGGGTGTAAGTGGAGGGCAAGGATGAGTGAAGGGCATACTTTCAGAGTCAAGGTACACATATTCACTCCCAAAGGATTCAGGGGACTTACCGGGGAGTCTACAATACTAATTAGGTCGATCGCCTTAGTTTTAGCCTGACCCTTTCGTTAAATTCAAAGCCCTCCAAGGGGTGTGGTTAAATGGTCAGTCACTTGCGGGGGGCCGGGTGGGGGGTTGTCTCCCTAGTCCTTTCTTGAGAAGTTTTGATAAAGTAGAGAACCATAGCAACCTAAGGTGGGTCGGAGGGGAATCAGAGGTGAAGGGCAGAGCTGAAGAACGAGGCAAAACCCTGAACACAGGGCTGCCAGGAGCTCTGCTCAGGTGAGACCCTAACCAAGCTTGGCCCTTGCTGCACAGTTCCTAGTGATACAAAGGTGATTTGAATCATGGTCCCTGGAGGGAGCTTACTCTTGGACCATTGTCCATCTCATTATGTTCACATTTATGGACCACTTCCCATGTGCCCAAATCTGAACTGGGGACCGCTCATGCAAAGATGGTCCAACCCAGACGCCAAGCTGTTGGTGCTCTCCGGGAAACAGAAGCACCCCAGGGCAGCGAAGTGGGCGCTGAGAGTTTTGTTTGTTTGATTGATTGATCTTAATAAGCATCATTGTTTAATTTTTCATTTTTAATTATTTTTAATTGTGCAACAAGGCAGAAACAATAGTGTAATAAACTCTCATACAGCCATCACCAAGCTCCAACCATCTTTATTAATGTCTTATTAATAATAATATCATGCTAACTAGTACATTTTACTGTATTTCGATACAAATTCGGGATATGTATTTTACTCATAAATACTTCAGCATGCGTCTCTGATGTAAGAGTTCTTTAATAATCAAGAGATTAGCTAAATGGGACTTGCATCCCAACATCTCTGTTCACTGCCACAGGGGGAATCACGAATCTGAGTGTAATCCTCCATCTTGCCTCTAGGAGTCTTGCCAAGGACTTGGCATATCAGGCATGTCTGGTCCGGGGTCTTCAGATGTGGGCTCCCAGTAAAACCACCTTGTGCACTGGGGACCCAGAACCTGGGTCCCGTGGTGGGTTGTACTGATCTAATCCATGCTACCTCCACCCTCCCTGACTGAGCCCTTCTCTCTGTCCCTGCTGCAGATTGAAATGCTAGAACACAAATACGGGGGCCACCTGGTATCCCGACGCGCCGCGTGCACCATCCAAACCGCCTTCCGCCAGTACCAGCTCAGCAAGAACTTTGAGAAGATCCGTAACTCGCTCCTGGAAAGCCGCCTTCCCCGGCGGATCTCCCTACGCAAAGTGCGGGCGCCCACAGCCGAGAGCCTGGTGGCGGAGAAGGCGCTCCTGGAGGGCTGCGGGCTCCTGGGGCTGCCGCTGGGGCGCTCGCCCTCCCTGCCACCCACCTTCGCAGGCTCGCTCACCGAGCTAGAGGACTCCTTCACCGAGCAAGTGCAATCCCTGGCCAAGTCCATCGACGACGCCCTCAGCACCTGGAGCCTCAAGACCATGTGCTCACTGCAGGAGAGTGGCGCGTACCAGCTCCACCAGGCCCTGCACCCGAGTGCGGGACAGCCAGGTCTGGAGGCCGAGACGCGGGAGCCCGAGAGTGGCCCAGGGTCTGGAGATGAAGCCGGTGGCCTGCCACAGGGTCACAGCGGTACCCTCATGATGGCCTTCAGGGATGTCACAGTGCAGATCGCTAACCAGAACATCTCTGTTTCCTCCTCCACCGCCCTGTCTGTGGCCAACTGTCTGGGCGCACAGACCAACCAGGCCACAGCTGAGCCAGAGGCCGGCCAAACCGAGCAGGGGGATGCTGCGGCTCAGGAGATCTCGGAAGCCCCAGCCTCGGAACAGGCGGAACCCCCGGGTGAGAACTCAGATGCGGCGGAGAGTCGCGCCCAGGGCGCACATGGACCAGTGGTTGCCGAGGCCGTGGTTGAGGAGGCGGTGGCGGTGGAGGCAGAGGAGGAAGCGGAAGAGACGGGGCAGTCAGGGAAAGGGGCCGATGCAGGTGACAACTCTGAGCAGTTGAGCAGCAGCAGCGCATCCACGAAGTCCGCCAAATCTAGCTCAGAGGTTTCGGCCGCTGCCTCGAAGGAGGCCCTGCAGGCGGTGATCCTAAGCTTGCCGCGCTACCACTGCGAGAACCCAGCCAGCTGCAGGTCCCCCACGCTCTCCACGGACACTCTGCGTAAGCGGCTGTACCGCATCGGCCTCAACCTCTTCAACATGTGAGTGAGCTTGGATTCCTGGGAAGGACTGGAGGGAGGGACCAAGAGGGAACCTGCAGGTACCGAGTCCTGACAGCATCTTCCCAGGGTCTTCCCAGGCAGTTTGTGCCTGGCCTGATACCCCTTGTCCGAGCTCCCAGGGAATGTTTAAGAAGTACACATTTTATTTTTCCTGATGACCAACACATCAAGCATAGGTTTTTCACAATAGTTTTTTTTTTTTTTTTTTTTTTAAGATGAAGTGGTGGTTTGGAAAGTGGGAAAATACAGAGTTGAATGCAGGCAACATAAAGACCGAGCAGGAATCATTGAGGATAAAAATGAAGTTAGGAAAACGGTGTTATTTCACGGGGATCACAAAATGAGGACATGGTGGAGAGAGGAAAGACCGTGTAAAAATGAGATGGAGTCCCTGCTGAGAGGGCTCCGTCAGGAAAGGTGGTTTCCGTGCAAGCCTGGCAACCTGAGTTCTGTCCCCCAGAACAACCAGAAAGGTGGAGGAGAAAGGAGACTCCCCAGAGCTGTCCTCTGACCTCCTGTGAAGGCCATTCCCTCTCCCCACAATAACAAGTTATCTTAAAATAATTTTAATGAGATAGAAGAGTAGGTAAGAGGAGAGATAGACAGGAAGGAAGTACAGAGAACTAAGTGGGGATAGAAAAGGAATTAGGGAATGGAAGGAGAGAGATTTATGACTGCTGTATCTCAGAGACCCAAACAAGACTCTGTGCAACAGGAACACACACCGGGTGACACAGAGCAGGTAGATACCTCCCTCCCTGTGAGACATAAAGTCCATGAGACACTCATTAACTTCCATTCCGTTGTAGCTCCCAGCCCAGAGCATGAGTCCTTTCCTGCACTCAGTTATTCATACAACTATTATTTATTGCGTGCCAGGCCTGTACCAGACAGATGAGTGAGACACGGCCCCTGGCCTCAAGATGCTCCGGGTCAGCCTGGTAGCTCACCTGCAATCCTCCCAATGGTATCTGGAGATAGGAACCATCCTCCTATTTCACAGAAGAGCAAACAGGCTCACAGGAGGGAGAAAGGTTGCACACTTCAACCACTAGCAAGAGGTAAACCTAGGTGAGACCAGAGCCATCCATTTTTTGTAGATCAGGCTGCCACCTGGTGAGCGCAGCCCCGGGCGCCTTAACACACCATCATGACCCCCTATCCTTCTGCCGCACATGACATCAGATACTCTCATCCTTCAAGCTGTGATCCCCAGACTATCCCTAGTGAAGAACCAGTTTGATTCCCTCCCCCTGTACGTGGGTTGGAACCTTTGCCAAACACAATACAAATGAATTGCTAGGAAAGCAGTCACAGACTTGATGTCCTGAAAATGTCAAACATTTGAGGAAAGGTTTCCAGTGCTTATTTATGTCCTCAGAGCCAGCGAGCTCCAGCGCCAGGAGCGGCTGAGGTGCAGGCTGGAGGAAGTGCCTCCTCAGCCCACCTGGGGGCTTTCGGGGCTGCCCAGAGCCTCAGGGCAGGAACAGAGAAGGGTGTCTCTCTACTTGCTCTAGGCTCTTGTTGAGTCAGACCTCTTCTTGCTCCAAGGCCCATACCTTCCCCTCCCCTGTGATGTTCAGGTGACAGTTGCTCCCATGGGGAGCCCTGGTGGTTCCTGGAAAGTAGATTTCCCGGGGGGTTGTAGGGGTCAGGATAGTCCCAAACAGCCTTGGCTTCCTCTCTCCTCCCCACTCCAACCCCTCTACAGAAACCCGGACAAGGGCATCCAGTTCCTGATCTCACGTGGCTTCATCCCTGACACCCCCATCGGTGTGGCCCACTTCCTCCTCCAGCGGAAAGGCCTCAGCCGCCAGATGATAGGAGAGTTCCTGGGCAATAGCAAGAAGCCGTTCAACCGCGATGTGCTGGAGTGAGTGCCCGTGATACAGCCCCTGCTCTCCCTCCTTTCATACGTGCCCTGGACCCAAGCATTCTCATTATTTCTTGGGAGGTGGGAATCCTTGCTAAGGCCAGATTCCTATAGCCAGCGGAGGGGCGCTCAGTGCAGTCATTCATTTGGTGGTAGGATGAGCCTGGAGCCTTTGGATGCTCCGGGGACACCCTGGGGCATGAGAAACAGGAGCTGGGAGGGGGAGATAAATAATAATTAATGAATTGAGCAGCTTGGGCTCATTTCTGGGAGACAACCCCTCAGCCTACCTTCTTCTCTCTGCACCTGTCCCAGCAGCCCCAGGACACCCCCATGCCAAGGCTCATTTTCTTATTGGTAGAGGTAAAACATGGAGAAAACGGGGCTGTAATGAGTGCTATTAAAACAGGGAAAGACTAAGAGTCCATAAACATGAATTAACCAACAAAATCACCACCGAAGAGCCTGTGCCTCAAACTGCAGTAAATGGCTAGGGTGAGAGCGATGGGGACTGCCTTAGCTAGGCCGGGCTTTGCACTGCTCAGCAGCTCCGCCTCCGGAGGACAGGGGTGGCACTCCTCTGGCTGAAGAACAGAGCCCTGGAGCCTCCTCTCCCTGGGGAAAGGTGAAGAGGGTCCCTAAGTTCTACTCCAGGCCCCTAGGAAAGCCTGTCCTCCTTGTTCTTGTTCCTGTAAGGGCTACAGAGAGAGGACCAAGGGTCACTGTGACCGATTCTGGCCAGTGCTGGATGGATGATTCTGTTCATGGAGCAGTCATGCACTCTTGCAAAGTAGACATGGCATAGCTCTCTGTGTCCCACCTTGTGAGAGGGTGGGGGATTTGGCTATGCAGACGGACCGGTTGCTCCCTGAGGATGAGGCTGGGCATCCTGGCACACCTCATGGTCTGGGAGAACTTAGAGACCCAGACGGCAGCTCCTTGCACACTCTGAAGTCACTGATGGTGGACAGGGGAGTGCCATCTCAACGCAGGTAGGGCAGCAAGGGCTGAGCTCCATCTGCAGGATCTCAGCCTCCCTGGATGGCATTGGTTAGGGAGAACTAATGCCCTCCCCCTGCCTCTCTGGAAACTGGAGCCCGGGCCTGAGACTGCACACTAAAAAGAGCAGTGAGAACTGATGAACTTCAGCCGTTCCCATTCACTCTTTCCTTCTCCTCCCTTCAGCTCCTCCTTTCCCTCCCCTGCCAGCCCTTGTAGGTGGCATGCCCTGAAATGATACCCAGGAAACGATAAAGAAGGAGGAGAGAGACCACATTCTCTACCCTCCCCACCCCGTGTCCTATCTTTGGCATTCTGTCTCTTTCCTTTCCACTAAGTTCCTTCTGACCAGCTGACCCAAACTCCCGGGTGACTCTAATTTGTCTCTGTCCCCTGGGGGGCAGAGACAAGAGTGACCCTGCTCCCCTTATGTCTGTTTTCTTCTGCCACCCCCATCCCATGTGACTGGGCCAGCATTCTAGTACCAAGCCCACATTTGATCTGGAGCAGACAGGGCACAGGTTTTGTGCTGAACAATGCAGTGAAAACTAATTGTCACCCTTCCCAGGAGACCTGACATGGTAGGGATTGGGTGAGTCACTGGGGGATAAGAGCTTCAGACCTGGGCCTGCTGCTATGGCCCGTGCTGGAGAAAGCCAGGCTAGGAATTAATCTGGCAACTGAGGTACCCGTGCTTGAGCTGGACCCACATCAGTTAGCGTTTCTAGTGAGAGGTAGCTGATGGGTAGATTTTAAGATTTGGCTGTCTCTGCTCCTGGGTGCTAAGTAGCATGGGAAATGTGTTTGCTTAGGTCCTGTTTCCTTATCTGTGAGACAAGAAATTTGGGCTGCATGGTCTCACAAGTCCCTCTGAGACCTGTGAAATCTGTCATCTTTCCCATTCCTTGGTGCATTTACTGGTCGGTAACTGGTTTAAAACAGAGAATCATCTGCCCTAAATGCAGGGAGCATGCTTTATTATCCTGCCAGAGTCTCAGAGCTGCCCCTGGGCTTGAGGGCAGTGCTGGGGCTTCAGGGAAGAACAAGATGACTATTATTATTCACTCAACAAATACTGAATGCCTAGTCTATGTTTAGAATGGACCTGGACTAGGCATTCTGTATTTGTATGTGGGAACAAGCATGGGCTCATGGGCTCAAGGAACTTACATACCTGGACATTGATAGGGAGGGATGAGAGAGGAATGTGAAAAGGCAATAAGAAGACCAGGGCTTTCCTGCTGGTGTCCTGGGAATGGGGAGAAAGGTGGAGTACAGAGCAGAAGCATGGTGCCACCCCCACAAATATCTTATGTCCGATGCTTTATTCTGCAGCACAGAACCCCAGGGTCCGAACTCTGACACACTCAGCCCCACAGAACAGAGCCCTATGCCCCAAGTTCCTAACTCCTTAGTTTGTGCCTGAGATAGAGTTGCCTCTTCCTGCAAAAAGCCAGGAGGACATGGAGAAATAAAGAGAGCCAGGTGTCACCGTCAAGAGCCAGGACACTGGGGGCATTGGTCTCTCTCCCTGCTACCCTAGCCACCTACCTGGATGGAGCCCAGGTAGTAACAGCTGTCTGGTGCTGCTTTGCCCAGGCTGGGAAGGCTTAGATGGAGTGCTCTACGGCTCCCCTGCCCCCACCTGAAGGCATTCTGCAAGTCACATCCATATTCCATCCATAGCTGTTTGCCAAACAAAAGGACATAAACCTCCCATGCCCTTGGAGACTGAGACATGCCAAGGCGCAGAGTTCCCTGAGAAGCAGCAGCAGGAGGGAAGATGGAGGCCGAATGACTCTCAGAGGGAAATTGTGTGAGAGGCAACATTCAGACCTATGAGGGAAAACAAAAAGGCTGGAGAACCAGAGCAGAAGCTGCCTCAAATTCTTGCCCAAGTCTGAGCATACCATGAAGGGCCTTGATTCCAGAGTGGCTGGTGCTTGCTGTTCTTGGGAGCTGGTGGTTGTCCCTGTGCACTGGTCTCATTTTCACAGAAGATGCATTGCAAAAGGAATGTGTTATGGCTTGAATGCAAAGTATCACACGCTCATCTACCTGATCCCCTGTTGCTGGTGGTGTCTTCAAAGGTTGTCAAACCTTTTGTTATCTGCCCAGTTGGCAGATACAAGGCCAGGGCAAGGAAGGTAGATGATTATAAAGCCCAGCCTGGTTCTGACCCAATCTCTCTGCCTTCTGATCTGCTGAGATGTGAGCAAATTCCCTGACATTCCCACCGCCTTCAAGCTTCCTGACCAAGCTCTCCCAGCCGTGCTGAACCATATCCCCTCGAACCATGAACTAGAATAAGTACATTCTCATTTGGGTTGTTTCCTTTAGGGTGTTTGATCACAGCAATGAGAAAAATAGCCAATATAGAAAATTGGTACTGAGAAGTGATGCCTTTGCTCTGACTTTGTGGTTATTGGACCTTAAGACCTAGTTAAAGAAAGAATATGGAAGAGTTTGGAGCTGTAGGCTAGAGAAGGCTTAGAAGGCTATAAGTAGAACCTTGTGAGCTGTTACAGTTAGAGTTTGGAAGAACAAAATGGCTATTGAAGGACAGACAACAGAGGTCCAGATCTTGGAGCTGTAGAAGTGATCAAGGACTCTGTTGGGACATGGACTAGAAGCCATTCATGTTACATTCTGTCAAAACATCCATCCTACACAGATTCTAAAGTTTTGTGTGAGACTGAATTCAGAAGTAATGGATTCTGGTTTCAAAGCAATATAGCATTAGAGTGTGGCATTCTTATGACTTCATTGCAAATACAACAGTCGTGACGTCACCATGAGCCCTGGATGTGAGATGTGAAGGTACAAGGGTTGGTATTTGCCTTTTTGAGATTCAGTTTTGCTTTGGTTCAATCCTTCCTTGCCATCCTCCCATTCCTCCACTTTGAAACTCCATTTTACTCAGTACCATTTAATACGAAATACAAAATAAGAAACTTGTCTTTGGATCTTTCAGGGGTTCACAATTAAGAGGCTGTCTTGAATCTCAGAAGAGATTTGGAAATTTGGAATTTTGAACAGTGTTGTGGAACCATAAGACTATGGTGACTTTTCAGTATAACTATGGGTTATACTGAATGCATTTAGCATTTTGAAAAGGCACCTACTGGAGGCTAGAGGTGGGGCACGATGGTCTGAATGTCAAGTGTCCCCTGCAGGCTTACGGGTTTAAACACGCGATTGACTGTGGAACCTCTTGGATCTGGAGCCTAGCTGGAAGACCCAGGGCTCTAAGGGCAGAACTAGTTGGTTACAGCCAGGTCCTCTTGGCTTCCTGATCAACTAAGATGTGAGTAAGATGCCTGATGCCCCCATTACCACCAGCCTGCCCACTACCGTTCCCTACCATAGTGGAACTGTGTTCCCTCAAACTGCAAGCCAAAATAAATCCTTCCTACCTTAAATTACTTCTTGTCAGGTATTTGGTACAGTGAAAGATAAGTTACCTGTATAGAGAACCACTTCTACCAGGTTTATAATCAGATAAGAATAAAAGATATCAAAGGGCCATGCCCACTCTAGGATGTTGGCTGTTTGTTTTTATGTCCATCTTATTACATAAAAGTCATAGTATCTACTGAATTGCATTTTTTTTCTCAAGACAGGGTTTCTCTGTGTAGCCCTGGCTATTCTGGAACTCACCTTGTAGACCAGGTTGGCCTTGAATTCACAGAGATCTATTTGCCTCTACCTGCAGAGTGCTAGGATTAAAGGCATGCGCCACCACCACCCAGCAAATCACATCTTTTTAAGCAAAAGTTGACGTGCTGAACTGCGTGAGACTCACGAAGATTTCTATAAATGTTAGCTGTTTCCATTTTTATTTCTCCTACCTAAAACTGAGAGGCATTGGAACCTCTCTGCCGCTTCTTCAGTGCAGAAAAGCTTGAATGTGCCTGTTCTGGTTTGATGTCAGGTCTGCTCACTGGATGAGAACATGCTAGGATTTGCCAGGGAAGGATGAGAAAGGACAGGGAGGGAGTGGCTCCTTCTGGGGACTGCCCTGTATCCTGAAGACATCCTTCTGAATGTATAGAAGAGACACCTTGCAAACCCAGGCATACATAGGAGCCAGGCAGTATTGGGATCCTCTAGGGCTAGTTCCCCCCCCCTCTCTCTCTCACACACACACACACACACACACACACACACACTCAGAGTTTTCACATGGCTGGGAATTTAGCTCTGCTCTATTTCCTTCCTAAAGTGTTCGCTTCAGCGGGTTTGAAGGCCAGCGGATGAGAGAACATTCCGGGACAGCTGTGAGCAGTCTCTCTTCTGGAGTGGATGATTCTTTCCGATGTGAATCACATGCATGAGGAGGACACCCATGTCTATCATTTCAGGGGAAATGCTCGAAGGGCAGCTGTAGGGTTAAGCCGCCAGCCGGAAATTTCTGGCATGTTCCTCCCTTCTACTAGTCTTCTCGGTCCTTTGTGAAGTTCCGGGACACATTAATTAGCATTTGATGTTGGAGTCAGGTTTTCATGACTTCATTTCCACCAGCACGTGTTGGCCGGAGTGTAACAGACTTGTTCTTCTGGGGACATTTTGAAATGAAGACAGATGGTCTGTCATACACAACAGTCTGGAAGGCTGTGGCCTTTCTTT
Source organism: Peromyscus melanophrys (assembly GCA_902168415.1). NCBI lineage: Eukaryota > Metazoa > Chordata > Mammalia > Rodentia > Cricetidae > Peromyscus > Peromyscus melanophrys. The sequence continues at coordinate 30,505 of CABHPR010147751.1, read as the reverse complement.
CTGGCTAGCAAGAAATCTTTTGAGAACATCTTGTCCACTGCATTGTGTGTGATTTCAGAGCAGATCTTATGCCTGAGGAATTCCCTTGAGGAGAGGAAGGTGAGGCTGGGGCCCAGGGAGACCCTTCTCTCCCCTCCACTAGAGGCGGGAGAGAAAGAACCAGGTCAGAAGAACACTCAGTGCTATTTCCATGGCTTTCAAAAGTTCTCTGCTACCACCTAGAGGAGTAAAGGGGCGTCTCTTTTAAAAGTGCTCTTTTGGGGTGACATAAACCTAAAGGTAAGGCACTTAGCTTACCATGTTTAAAGCCCCAGGTCTTGCACCGTGAGAAAAGGAAAACCAGTGATATCTTTTCGGATTTACAGTTTTGATCTTCCACCTCTCTAGGTACCACACTCCATCCCTGACGTGGATAAGGACTCTCTTGAATAGTAAATAGTCATGAAAGCTGAGGATTCCCTTTCCCCCTGAATTGGAGACTTTGGGGACCCCAAAGATAGGGTGAACATATCCAGGCTCGAGGTGCCCTCTGGCATATACTTTGGGATTTTACACAAATGGGCATTTCTAACTCCTGCCCCCTTCCTGGTCTCTCAGGGCCCCAGCTCTGGAGGGGTCATTCCCATGCCCCATTCAGTTGTAGGCTCCAACCAACCACTCTCCCGTGAGACTTCCAGGAGGGACTTCCAGGGAGTCAGCTTGCCCTGAGGATCCTTAGAGAAGTATCAGGGAAGCACAATAAAGATCACCCACTGTTTCAGCATCCAGGATGTGCCCACGCGTGGACACGGCTCCAGGAATCTCCCATGCAAGGCCTTATTCCACCTCAGTGGCAGCTATGGGAGTGTTCATTTCTAATAATGCAGGAACCAAGGAACAGAGAGGTTAGGGAGCTTCCCCTCAACCACACAGCTCATAGATGGCTGAGATCTGCAGCCGGGCAGAATGAGCCCATAATCCCACACCACACCCATGTCTGTGACCCACCCCACGAGAATCGTGATCTGCTGCATTCATGGTTCTCGTCAGTCTCTACTTCTGAATCTCAGCACTGGAAGGCCCTGTGGGTGCTCAGCTATAGCTCAGTGCTCTCACTTTGCCTAGGTGGAACAGGGATCCAGAGAGAAGAAATGGCTTGTCCACTGGCCGGTGGTAGGGAAATTGAGCAGAATCAGGCTCAACTCCATCCCTTTACTCACTTCATTTGCTATGCCCTGATCTTCTCATCTGGGAAAGAGCAGGGCAGAGAATGTGATGCCCAAGAGGTCTGCACTAGGTCCAGTTTCCTCTGCATGGTGTGCATTTTAAAGCACTTGCGAGATGGCTGGCTGGTGGTATCATTTGGGCAGTTAGCTACAGGTGTAGGAAGGGGCATTCCCAACACCTCAGCTAAAAGGGACTTTGAATCCACTCACTTGCCTAGCATGTGAATACAGGCTTGATCTCCAGAAACAATGAAAGCCACTACCTACTAATCCTGCTATACCAGGACCTTTGTGTGTATCTTAAAGCGCATACCAGCCCTGCCCAGAAGACATGACAGGCATTGTGTCCCTTTTGGAGGGGAGTGAGTGAGCCATACAGGAGCTTAATGACTTGAGCCAGGCTGCGGCATAGCAGAAACAAGACTCAAACCCAAAAGCTTGACCTCCTCCCATGTCCCACATTGTTGGAGCCCACCGTCTTACTTCTCAAAGTGCGGTGTCCCGACTGACAACATCAGCATCACCTGGAAGCTTGCTGGTGACGCAAACTGTCTCTGCTCCAGGCCACTGAATGAGAAACTCTGGGGTGGGGCCCAGTAATCCGGGGTCAGTAAGGGCACCAGGGGGTTCTGAGACATGCTTGGCTTTTATGACCCCTGCCCACCAGGAAGCCACCAAGTCCAGCAAGACAAAAATGTCTTATGGCATCCACAATGACTTCTAATTTGTCTGGGTAGTTACAACTGAGTATTCTTGATGCCTGGGTCCTCAGGATGTGCCTGGCAGGCGTCCCTTTGGAGGTGGCCTCAAAGAAGACTTTTTGTGCCCCAGTATCATCACAGAAACACTAGAAGGTCCCCCTGAGTCAGCGTCCTCTCATCCTGCTTCCCTGGCCCCATTTACTTTCCTAAAAGGCCTTAACCTTTACAAAGCATGTTATGAGTTCTGACTAGAAAAAATAACCCTCCAGCGGATGAGGATATTTTTAATTAAATTGTGTAAGCCAAGCACTGCAGAATAAAAGCAGGGTTCCTGCATCCCGGAGCCCTTTCCCCTGAAGCGCAGCTACTTGCTCTTTTCCAGGCCTCAGCTGGACCTCACTGACAATATCTTTACCATCACTTCAGACCAATTAAAAGATCCCTGCTGTTGCTATTACCTATTTTCAGCTCCCAACCAGTTCCTTTGTCTGCCAGACACTGTCTTGCTCGCCTTTAAAAAGAAGAAGAAAAAAAAAAATCCCTAGATGACGCAATTCGTTTGGATCACAGTTGTGTAGGATGCTTCATTTCCCCGCAACACAAATTGATTGGGTGAGCAGATCAGTGCTAACAAACAATTTGATGCAAGAATCTACCTGCTCATACAGATGCAGACGCAGCTGGACCTCTGCTTCCCAACCCTCCTGAGGTGTTTGCTGCAGCCCCCACCCCACCTCAGCCCCTCAAAACCTGCAGAAAAGGAGGAAGCCCACGTAAACCCTCTCTTCCCACCTCCATCCCCGATTCACTGGCTGATCATCCACAGCCCTCTTAGGCAGGTTCAGACAGACTCTCCTGAAAGCCGTCCATGTCCACACACCCTGGATGGAAGGAGGAAGCAGTGTGTGTGACCCATGCTGCTTCACCGCCCAGCATCTGCAGCCCTCCAGGACATTTCCCTGGCAGAGGTCTGGGGTCAATTCCAGACAATCTTGGCAAAGGAGACTGAGTGATCGTAAGCCCCTGGGTTGAGTTTCCAAGGGCTCTTGAGTTTCTTCTCCAGCTGACCTTCAACAGCACAGAGTCCCGTTTCATTCAACCAGTCTCTCATTCACTCATTCACTCACCCTACAAAAGTTACTGGGCTCATATATACTTTAGGGAAGCAAAGGTGAGACTAGCTGGCCTATCCCAAAGCAGATCTGAGAAGCAACAACATGTTCTGACCATGCAAGGAATTGCTGGCGTAGACAGAGAACCATGGAAGTTGGGAAGACCAGCAGACCTTCAAGGTTGGGATTAGGTGGCATAAAAGCAAGACTGTAGGAGGGAGCCAGGAGGAGGGGGGAAGACAGGGGGCGTGCTGAGGGTCTACTAACTTTGCCAGAACTTGACCTTCATGCACGGGATGGATGTGAAAGGCTCTGAAGCAAAGCAAACAGGGGAGCCAGTGAAGACCAGGCAAGCATCCTGGAAGGATGGTTCTCAAACATAATTTGAAGGCAGAGGGTAAGAAAGGACCAAACCCATAGCCACAGCCCTGGCTATAGCAGGGAGGGAAATAGGCAGTTCCCAGAGCCTGTGGCAGGTGTGGGAGGAGAGCAGAGAGCTGTGTCACCGTGAGTGGCCTCCTGAGTGGGCGAGAATTAAGGACACTCATCCTTGCATATAACTAACTGTGCTTGTCTCCTGGGCTCATTGCATTGGAGTAGATATTTCCTGATACATGTGCACATGTTTTCAGTTTTAAATGGAGGCATATGCTGCACCTATGGACAGCTCATCTGCAGAACTGATCCAACTAGGCATTGTCAAATACTCACTCAAACAAGTCAAACTGTTAAGTATCAGGTAAAACAAAAGATGCACAACCTGGCATCTATGCGAGAGAAGTCGGCGCATCCTACAGTCTCACGAATGTCACCCAATAAGGACGTTCAGCCCACAGATGACTCAACCAAAAAAAAAAAAAAAGTGCCACTCAAGCTCCGGTGATATATGGAAGCGATGATGATGCACTTGCCCCCAGCTTGGTAACACTACCGCTGACTTTTTACAGACCATGGTGATAAGCCATGGAGACCCAGCCATAAGGGGACTCGGAGTGAAAGACAGCCCTGGTGAACTCTCAGCTACGGTAGCAGTTAGAGCCACTGGAACCAGTGAGGCCACCTGAGGAAGTGTTTTAAGACAGGGAGGAAGGCCTGGGAGCCACCTCTAAGTTAGAGGTCAAGTAGAAGAGGAGTACCTAGAAAGAGAAAGGGGTCACCCCAGGGAGAGGCAGTGCTCCCCATAGCTGTTGGGATGACAACTAGAGTCTATTGAACCTGGTAACATGGTGACCCGTGGTGGCCTCGACAAGAGATGGTTGATGGAGTGCTGACAGCATACACTGGACTGGAGCGTGAAGAGAAGTGAGGACACAAGATGGCGTGAACAGGGAGGAGTGTCTTCTTGAAGTTTGGCTCCAAACAAAAGCAGAGACGAAGGGAGTGAGTGAAGAGCAGGGAGGCATCAGCACAAGGGCTTTCACCTGGAAACGCAAAGAGACACACATTGGGTCTTAGTAATGGTATATGGGACTGTGGGGTAGAGTTATTACCCAGTGTGTATAAGGCTATGGGTTCTACTCCTGGTTCTGGAGGGGGAGAGAGAGAGAGAGAGAGAGAGAGAGAGAGAGAGAGAGAGAGAGAG
>CABHPR010147751.1:8413-25895 GCA_902168415.1 Peromyscus melanophrys | reverse complement strand
GAGAGAGAGAGAGAGAGAGAGAGAGAGAGAGAGAGAGAGAGAGAGAGAGAGAGAGAGAGAGAAACAAGTTAACAAAGGAGAAATAGCAACTCAACACAACCTCTCACACTTAGCATCCCAAGTTAAAGCCTCAGTCTAGCCTCATGCTCACCTTAAGTACAGGCCCAAGCTCACAATGAGCTGTAGGACTCATCATGGGCCACTCTTCTTCATAGCTCCCATTTCCCCTCCATCCTTCAGTTCCAGATTCCTCTGAGCTGTATCTCCGACCCTGCACCCTGCATTCACCCTCCCCTGCTATGACCCAGACTCAGCCCCAACACGTCTGTCTTGGACCCCTGCAGGAGCATCTTGACTGGTCTTTCTGCCCCCCTCTTATTCATCACTCTCTCTCTTTTATTTCTTCTCCCCCAGAAACCAGAGTAATCTTCGAGAAAACTGGATCATATCACTCCACTGCTTCTACCCTGCTGCTGTTTCTTGTTGTGTTCAGGATAAACTCTAGAATCCTCAGGGCTGACAAATCTCCGGCAGGTCAAGGCCCTATCTGCCCCAAGCCTCTGTGTCCTCTGTGTCCTCCCTTCCTCTCTACATTGCAGACTCACGAACCTTTCCTAGGTCCTTGGAATTCTTGTCTACCACGGGACCTTGGTCTATGCATCAGCCTCCTCAGTCTACCTTCTTCTTAACAACAATGCAGTTCATTTTTCAGATATCAACTGAAATTGCATGTTCCCTAGGAGGTCTTTATGGACACAGCAATACAAAATATATCTTCTTCGTCTTTGTGTGGAATGTATCCTTTCTCTACAGAGAACCTGTAATGATTACAGAGAATTTTAGAGGATGGAAGGTGAGAGAGGCCAAGGTGCCCTTGTCCAATGTGATCCTCCTGCTCCGGCCTCCCAAGTCCTGGGATTATAGGTGCTGGCCACTACGCTCCCCTATAAAGAAACAGTTTGATTCTGTTTTTAGAGCATGGCTCCCTGTCTTCATTAGGGTTTCTATTGCTGTGATAAACACCATAACCAAAAAAGTAACTTGTGGAGGAAAGGGTTTATTTCAGTTCCTCATTACAGTCTGTCACTGAGAAAAGTCAGCTTACAGTTCCTCATTACAGTCTGTCACTGAGAAAAGTACAGGGCAGTCACTGAGAAAACTCAAACAGGGTCAGAACCTGGAGGCAGAAGCTGGTGCAGAGGCATGGAAGAGCGCTAACACTTATTGGATTTGCTCCTCGTGGCTTGCTCAGTCTGCTTTCTTATAGCAACCGGGTTGACCAGTCCAGGGGTGGCACCGCACACAGTGAGCCTGCCCCTCCCACATCAACCATCAATCAAAAAATGCGTTACAGGCTTCCCCACAGGCTATCCTGGTGAGGGCATCTCCTCAACTGAGGTTCCCTCCTTCCAAAGGACTCTAGCTCATGTCCGGTCGACATCAAACTACCCAGCACCTCACCTCAGAACAGAGGCTGTTTGTATTGCTAGCCACTCACAACAGGTCCTTGGTCCAGCCTTATACTTAGGAGACATTTAGTGCGTGTGTTGAAAGCAAGCCAAGCAGCCAGCCACTCCCAGAGCTCTGGGAAGGCCTAGGAAAGGGAAAAGAAGATACTGGGGATGTGGACTCTCCTGTGGGGTATGTGCCAGGTGGGCTCTGAAGTGGAAGGAAGCCATCCAGCCTCCCTGACACCTTTGACAATCATAGCCGTGGATACTGCCTGTATAACTGTGTCCAAAAGTCCTCCAAGGCACCTCTCAGACCCCCACTGTGGATCTGGAGGAGATAGAATCCCTCAGGGAAAACCCCATTAGCACCAATCACTGAGAAGCACGGAAGAATGGAGAGGTGGGGAAGGCGGCCAAGGCTTGCCTGGGAGGTGTTCCTGAGTGATGTCTGTGCAGTCCCCAGGCAGGGCCAGTCTCTTCTATGAACATGTTACAAAAAACAGCAGATAATAGTTAATATCGCATAAAAATCCAGATGATAGGCTTGTCACATACTTAGTAAGACACTAGATTAGATACTTTTCTCATCACTTAAAATACTTGACGGAAGTAACTTAAGGGAGAGTTTACTTTAGTTCATGGTTTCTGGGGTGCAACCCATCAAAGCTGGGAAGGCACAGTGGCTGGGGCAGGCCCATCCACAGCAGCAGCGTGGGAGACAACAGCTCCTCACTTCCGGGGGCGGGGCAGGGAGGGAAATCAGAAAGTGATGAGAGAACCAGAAACAGGTTGCTGGGGGCCTACGTCTGCCAGCTAGGTCCTGATCTCCAAAGGTCCCATAACCTCCAAAGCAGTACCACCAGGTGGGACCCAGGTGTTCAAGCACATGGGATTGTGGGAAATGTCTCACACTGAACGTGTAACAAGCCCTCGGTAAGCAAGGGTCCAGAGGGAGCCTCCTGATTTACATTTGGAGTCGTGCAGCCCCATGTGCACACGAGGAAGCCCCAGCAGAAAGAGGCTTCCCAGAACCAGGACAGGAAAACCTGTTTTCCGAGTGGTGACAGCGCAGCGCGGGGCAGGCAGCTAGGTGGCCCAGGGGATGCTGTGTGTAAAACTGGGAGATGAGAAGCCCCAAGGAGACTGCTGGGACACTAGCGATAAGAGGGGAGGTTACCTGCTCTTGGTAAACTGAGCAACAGTTTGCTCTCTTTAGTGATTCCAGGTGACAAAGAAGGATAGGAAGGGGATTTTCAGCACTAGCAGATGCTACAAAATAGAAATATGGAGAAAGAAAATGAGGAGAGTAATGGATGTAGAGATGCCAGCCAAAATCCATACTGAAGGAATACATGTTGTTAGGGTCATAGGTGAAGATGACTGTCTACTGGAGCACACTGCTGGGAGACAGCACAGTCTGCCACCTAGTCACCTTCCCCAGGAGGACACAGACCCCACCAGGAAAGCAAATAATGGCTCTCTGAGAAGAAGGTGGAATGGCCACTGAGAGTCACAGAGAGATGAATTCCAAGCCAGCCAGAGAGCTACATCCTTGTCTGCCGCTGTTGGGGGAATCTGTGGTACCTTCATAGGTGGCTGTGAGCTCACTCAGCTTCTGTATCCTGCTTTGGGAATATCAGAGTTGAGATGAGGGTGGAGCAGGTCCTAGGAGTTGGCCTTGGTTAACCCATAGCTGTATAAGAAGTGGCTTGCTATTATGGAGGAGTGAGAGCTTTCCTATGGCTCAGCCCACTGTTTTACCTTCCAGCTGGGGCTTTGTAGCCAGACGATACTAGGATTTCTCTCCAGGATGTCAGAGTTCTGGGATTGTACCTGCTATTGAACACGGATGCCGTAGTTAAGAGCACTGACTGTTCTAGCAGAGGATCTGGGTTCAGTTCCCAGCATCCACTGGGCAGCTCACAACGGCCTGTAACTTCAGCTCCAGGGGATCTGATGCCCTCTTCTGGCTCCTGAGGGGATTGCATAAATATGTTGCCCTTACATGCAGGCAAAATACTCATGCACATAAAAAAAAATAAAAAATTTAAAAAAAAAAAAAAACTCTGATGCCCCAAGGTGCATCCCAGGGACGCAGGTGAGGGGTGGGGGACGCTGTATCTATCCATAATTCCAGCCCTCTGTCCCTTACTACTCCATACAGAGTAGCCCTGATAGCCTGGGAGGACAAAAGGACCCCTCCCCCATAGGCTGTTCCCTGAGGCTTGGTGATGGCTGCCAGTGAATGCGCTGAGCTTCCTCCTACCCTTTGCTTCAGCTCAGCCCCTGATTTCCACATTTTAAGCATCACTCAGCTGATAAAGAATGCAGATTCCTAGGCCAGCTTCCAAATGTTCTAACTCATTGGATCTGGACGGGGTCCAGAGAGCCACATTTTAGCTAACACCTTCTCCATCCCAGCTCAGGGCTCTCAGAACAGGCTAGAAGATGCTGAATGAGAGGCGCTCTGGCTCCATGGCTGCCCTCCCCACCCCTGTCTTGGGACGGGAGCTGTGTTTCACCTGACTGCTTCTCCTGAACTGCTCCCGGTCTCAGACTCTTGGCTCATTACTGGAGCTCTTAGCCACAGTCCCGAGCCACTGAACCGGTGAGCCAGCAGGCTTAATGTCACCTGAGCAGAGGACTAAAAACTAGGCCATTGTGCTTGGCTGGGCAGATCCCATCCCCCTCCCCCCCCCAGACGCTACTTTCTTTCCTGCCTCCCCCATAGAGCCCAGCTTCCAGCACCCACTTCTACCAACTAGGAGAGAGACCTAGGAGCAGAGCTCTGCAGGCAGAGAAACATGGAGAGGGGCTTTGAAGAGACAGAAAAAGGGAAGGGAGTGTTCAGGAGCCCACAGCAGAGGGAGGGAGGGAGGAGAGGAGGAGGATAGAGGGACTAATGGGCCAAGCCTGGGAAGCCGCCAGATATCAGCCCATTGGGGCCAGGGGCCAGCCTGGGCCTTGGAGGAGCCAGGACCTTTAGTTAGTGTTGGCCCAGCTGAGCCCACAGCCCTCTTCCTTGACTTCATAAGGCTCCCACTCTGGGGTGGGAGGATACGGCGTGTTCACCCTCTGCTCCTGCATGCTCAGGCTTCTTACTGAACACACGGAGTCTTCCTCACCCAACATCATCTCTACCCGACTTTTCCTGTCTCTTCCTCTCTGCCCTCCTCTGTCTACCCCTTCCTTCTCTTGTCTTTTTTCCTCTTGTTCTCTCCTCTCTTCTCCAATCACACCTCTTTCCTTCATTGTCTCTAACTGCTGTTCTCTGTTGGCCTTCCTCAGCTCCCTTCTTTGTGACTCTGGCTACAGGGCTCTACCACACAAGCTCTGTCTCCTCTCATCTCTAGCTTGGGTTCTGCGCCCTTATTGCACCAGCTCTGTCTCTCTGCCTTTGTGTCCCCTGTCCCACAGGCTGTCTCCTTCTCCAGGGTAGCAGAACTGTGTGGCTTGATGCCTGGCTCCTGCCTGGGCTGAGCCATGGGTACCCACAGATGCTGACCCCGTGGCGCTCCCTCACAGCTCACACCAAGCTGAGGAAAGCACAGAGCAGAAGCAACAGAAGCCACTGAGCGGTCAGAGGGCTCTCTACCTGGGTGGACTTGGAGGATCTGGCACCCAGGCAGCCTTCTCAGTCCCAGACTGATTTTCAGGCTTAGCAAGCTTCTTGCCTCCACGTTCTGCCTGCCCTATCCACGAACCTACGCAGACAAACTTGAGACAAGCCTGAGAGAGCCCAGTGAACTCAGTTGAGGAGGACTACAGCTTTACCCAGGGGAGGAAGAGGAAAGAGAAAGGGTCCTGCTCCCTCGCAACCCTCCCCGCTTCTTAGCACTTTCTGGGGGCTGACCTTTCTTTCTAGTCCCCTCTTATAGAGGTGGCCGAGTCCACATGCCTCTGTGCCCAGATCACTGTTTTATGGTACCTCTCTTTGCTTTCGCCTGACAAAATGACAATAGAAGGGGGGGGGGTCTCTTGGTCCTCTGAGATCATGGGAGAGGTGGGTCCTGCTCAGAGCCTGTCTACACCTCAGCTAGTCACTCTGTGGATGTCTGGTAAGCCCTTGTTGGGAGTGCTGGGTGCTGAGCTAGATGAGGGGACCCGTGAAGGGCAAGGTGACTTGTGCCCACATTGGCCTGTGATGAGGTCAGCCAGGAGAACTGAGGAGACAACAAGGCTGTGAAGAAGCCAATAGGGAGGTAGCTGGGATGGGGCATGTGGCAGAGATGACAGATGTCAGCTCTGAGAGCCTATGGCACGTGCCAGCCGTACTATGATAAGCTTCTCTTGCCAGGAAGGTCTAATGTTGGAAGGATCAGATCTGCAGCATGACCATGTCCAGATTCCTGCCACCCCACCCGAGACCCTGGGAATAGAACACTCAAAAGGGAAGTGAGGGGGTTGTTCGAACAGGGAGAACACTCTGTGCAGGTTTTATCCTTTCCAGGCAACCTAAGAAAAGGGGGGTTCTGGAAAGACTCACCCATTTGGAGACCCCAGTGGGGAGAAAGGCACTCCTAATCAGTCTTGATAGGACATATGCTACATAACATTTATCTCCACCCCATTTTTTTTTGAGGTGGGATCATTATGTTACCCACACGATCCTTCTGCTTCAACATTCTAAGTAGCTAGGACCATAAGTATGTGCCACCATGCCTGGCTCATCCCATTCATAAGTGTTGTTTGACCCTCAGATCCTATGGGGCTCAGTGAGAACTTGGATCCAGACCAGAAAGGCCTGAGTTCAGCCTTCCACTACCCTTGGTGGTGCTGGGCACCAGCTTATTGTAGTTGGCATTTTCTTTGGACTGCCAGCCAGCTCCCAAATAAAGACATGGAGACTTATTAATTATTAAAGTTCAGTCTTTAGCTTATGCTTGTCCCACTAGCTCTTATAATTTAATTTAACCTGTTTCTATTCATCTACATTTTGCCTTGGGACTTCTTACCTTTCTTTCATTTTATATGTCCTGCTTTCCTGCTTCCTCCATGTTTGGCTGGCTGGCTGGCCCCTGGCATCTCCCTGAGGTCTCCCTCTCTCCCTCTGTCTCTCTCTCTGTCTTTACATAGTTAAACAAATGTAGCACATCTTTGCATAGTTAAACAAATACTCCACAACAGCTCATCACTCTAGGCCTCAGGTATTCAGCTGTGGGACAGAGACAGCAGCCAATAGCTTGACTCCTGGGGCTGCTGCAGATGACAGATGGCAAGAGAAAGCTGTCCTCCTGCATTATTCGGAGGCCTTTGACAGAGAGGTATGCAAAGCTCTAAGAGTCTCTCCTTATTCCCCGCTGGCTAGAGGCAAACCAGGTCCCCCCACCCCTCCAGTGTGGCTTCACCTCACCCCTCAGCTCCAGAGGAGTTGAAGGGGGCTGACCTTACTCACAACCCCCTCCTGCTTGCCCTCAGCTGCGTGGTAGATGAAATGGACTTTTCCAACATGGAGCTGGACGAGGCCCTGAGGAAGTTTCAAGCTCACATCCGTGTGCAGGGGGAGGCCCAGAAAGTAGAGCGACTCATAGAGGCTTTCAGGTGAGAGCCCTTTCCCAGCTCCTCTCCCTGATCCCCCAAACACCCCTGACTCCTGGGGAACAGAGGTGGTGAAGAACAGCTGCCATGATTCTGGGCTCAGAGATACTGAGTTGGGTGAAGCCCTTTTGGTATAGGTGAGAAGGTGGGCTGGAAGAAAAAGGATCAGAATCCTTTAGTGAGTCCTCCAAGCTGGGAGTCACCTGGGACCCTCCCAATGGATGCCAGCCCATTTTACTAAGCACATACAGGAGGTGGGTATTGGGGGATGGACAGCCAGTGATCTCTCTGGTACCCAGACCCTTCAAGAACTGGGGATGGGGAGCTCATGGTCCTGCCCCACACCCCCACAGCCAGCGCTACTGCATGTGCAACCCCGAGGTGGTGCAACAGTTCCACAACCCAGACACTATCTTCATCCTGGCCTTTGCCATCATCCTTCTCAACACCGACATGTACAGCCCCAACATCAAGCCCGACCGGAAGATGATGGTAGAAGACTTTATCCGAAACCTTCGAGGTAAGAAGCTGAACTGGGTAGGTGGGGTAAGGATGCTACACAGTGCAGCCTGGTCCTGCTCATGTTAATTCTGTGAATATGAGCCCTAACTGTAAATGTTATTTGTTCCTGAGGACCTAGTCACCCCTAGCAGACTGGGAAGTTGCATACTTTCCAGCGTATGGAGTCTCCAGGTGCCACAGCCCTATCCAAAGTAGCAGGGCCCTATAGCAATGTGTTCTTCCTTCTATGTGCTGTGGACCATCCCCACTGGGTAGTCTCCAGGCCATTGGTACTAGACTGATGTCTGGGTAAGACCAGCCCTTCTCACCTCATGACTTATGAGGAAAGAGACTGGGAATAAACCTTTCCAGTTCTGAGTTCCTTGAATCCAGCCTTACAGGTCACTTGATAGCACCTGCCAGTAAAACCTTTCTAATTGATACCATGTACCTCTCATAGGGACCAGATCAAAGCTGACAGCATATAGTATCTGTAACATGGATAGCTTTGGGCATTAAAAAAATCCAAGTGCTGGGAGTGATACTGCACACCTGTAATCTCAGTACTTGGGAGGACAAAGCAGGAGGATCGCTGCTTGTTCAAGGCCAGCTTGGGCTACAGAGTGAGTTCAAAATCAGCCTGAGCTACAGAATGATACTTTGTCTTCAAAAATTAAAAGAAAAATAATCAAGGTTATGTGTGTATGTACTTAATAAAGTAAAATAATTCTACAAGGTTCATTACGGGGGCGGGGGGGATAGAACCTGCCTTTCCCTCGAGCCACACTTTCGATAGTTTTCATTTGCCTATTGATTTATTTTATGGTGCTGGGCTAGAAGCCAGGGACTTCTGAATGCCAGGCAAGCTGTCTGCCACTGAGCTACATCCCCAGCCTGTGGGCTGTCTAGTGTTCCTTCCATATCGATAAATGGCATGCTGTTTCTTTCTTCCTACCCCTTTTATAAGCACGGACTATAAAGATATATAAATATGACAAGAGCTTATATTCACAGACGCCCGTGTGGTCACACCTGTGTCTACAAACTGGTCATTTCCATCACCCAGATCCTTCTCTCTCTCTCTCTCTCTCTCTCTCTCTCTCTCTCTCTCTCTCTCTCTCTCTCTCTCTCTCTTTCTCTCTCTCTCTCGTCCCGTCTCACCTGAGACACTTTCCTGAACTTAGCATTGTCGTGCCTCAGTGCCGTTGAGTACTCTTGTCACTCCCTGAGATACAGAAATGGAGTCACACAGTACAAATACTGCGGTATTGGGGGTGGGGGTTGTACTTAATAATTTTTTAAGTATTGTTTAAATTTCCTGTTATGTAGAGTTTTTTCCACTTTCTTCATGCACCACCACTAAAACCAGAGCCGGGATAGGAAAGCCAAGTGAGCACAGCCCAAAGCTGAATCTTGAAAGCATCATGGCTACAGTTCTGCCATCTTCCTTGGAGTTGGTACCTGCCTTTGTTTTCGGTTTGGCTTCCTGTGTTTCTACCACTAAACCATCCGACTGCATCCTGAGTGTCAGTCTTTTAGATGGGACAGTACCCTAGGTGTCTCATCTCCTTGTCAATGTCACCATGACATCTCCTGGGCCACAGCTGTGGTTCCCCGTCATCACAGCTTCCTCGTTTTTAGTTGTTTGCCAAAGAAAGGGCACATTGGAGACAAACTGGTAACCTGCGTTTTGAATCTGCCTTCCTCCGCCTTGACGTGGGACTGGGAGCAAACTGGAATAGAATCCCAACCTGGAAATACATAGGTTAGAAGCGGGCACTGCCCTGCTCTGCATTAGCTGAGGTGCTGCTCTGCCATCCAGTTCCTGGACTATGCAAGGTTATTTTTCCTGTGTCTGAAAGCTTATGGTTCTTCTGTTTGCCTTTGTGTAGAGAGTTTTCACAATGATATGCTTTTCTTCATCCACTATAGCTTTGGACCAATCATTTCAGTCTAAAAATGTCCAGCTGTGTGAAGTTTTCTGAAACATGGTTATCCTTCCATGTCTTCAGGGAATTGTTTCCAGGACCCTATTGGGTGTTCAAGTTCTGTGTGTGTGTGTGTGTGTGTGTGTGTGTGTGTGTGTGTGTGTGTACATTGGCATATATCCTTCACCCTCCTTTATACTCTAAGTCATCTCTAGATGAGTTTTAAGACCCAATACAATTTAAATGCTATGTAAACAGTTGTTATACTGTATTATTTAGGGAATAGAGACAAAAAGAAACATCTGTACATTTTTGAGACAGATGCAGTTCTTGGAATACTTTTGATTGACAGTTGGTTAAAGCAAAGCTGTGCATACAGAAGCAGCTCAGTGCACTGCACTGGTCACTCACCTTCTCATGTTCTTATCACTCCTTCTTGAACCCCTGTAACTCAGATGTTGGATTCCTGTTTCATTTACTGTGTGTAGGATTTTTCTATACAGCCATTTTCTTGGCTGGCTTTCTGGAAGATGCTCCTCAGCCTTACCTCTCAAGCTTCTTCCTCACTCTTCATTCCCATGATCATGCTACTTTTTATTTCCATCCAATAACTTTTTCGCTCTCCAAATGTTACCAGTATATAACATTGGGGAACGGGCAGACGGGTTCACTGCCTGTGCCACACCAGGGTATCAGCCTCCTCTTCGCTTCCTGCTCAGCTCTTCCATTCCTAGTGAGGGAAGATGCCTATCACCCATTCCACCATTCCATGGCACCCGTTCTTGGTACCATGTCTCCTGCTAAAGGGGAGGGGAAGTCCCAGAGAGAAAAGACCCCAAAGAGGACAAGACCAATGATCTTCATGCTCATGGAGAGACACGGGGTGAGGTCAAGGCAAATGCACAGGAGACAATAGAAGTGTGGAAGCAAAGATGCTTAGTGGGAGCCTGGGGACCACAGGAAGGAGGCCTAGGGGGTGGGACCTGAGGACATTAGCAGGCATGGCTGAAAAGTCTATCTTTCCTTTAGTGGGGGTGGGGAGCCAGTTGTTAAAAGCTTTAGGTCAGAAACAAAACTCAGTCAAGGCCACCTTCCTGGTGCTCCAGTGTGGAGGGCAATCTTATCCTTCTTGTCTGAGGCTCTGACCCCTCCGCATTGGTAGGTGTGGATGATGGTGCTGACATCCCCAGAGAGCTGGTGGTAGGCATCTATGAAAGGATCCAGCAGAAGGAGCTCAAGTCCAATGAGGACCACGTCACATACGTCACCAAGGTGGAGAAGTCCATCGTGGGCATGAAGACGGTAAGTGGCCATGCAAAGCAGCACTCCCAGAAGCTCTTGACTTCCCCTCCATGGTGGGCTACCCAGCCAGCCATCTCCTGTTTCCTGTGCTTTCTTCCTTCCTGGCATCTCCCCCAGTCTCCCCCTTACCTTTCTCAGAGACGTTTCTCTGTGAGCCATGGATTGAGTAGAATCTGTGCCGTGTGTCAGGCACCACATCCTCTTTTCCCCTTTGCATAATTTCCTCATCCCTCTTGCCGCCAGCTGCTGTTACTAGAGTGGGATGTCAAAAGGGACAGGCCAATGATCTAAGGTTGAAGCAGGTGGATGGCCAGTTGAGAAAGTTTAGGATGCCCTTCATAGGAAGCAGTGGGTGGCAGGCATTCCTGGGTAGTCCCAATGAACTACCTAGACTATAGGTTATGGCAACCTGGGTCCAGACAACGTGTCCTAATGTGCAGTGAGTTTTAAAGCTGGCATCCTCTGTGGCACACTGTGCTACTGGCACCTTACACTGAGTGTAGGTAAGGCAGGGCAGGTTCCTTGCCCTCCCTCCGGAGGGTGCCTTCGAGCTCTGCTTGTGAACACCCTCCTCTGTGAAGGAAAGACCTTCACTTCAGAGCCTCCTTGGCTGAGGACTCAGCACTTGTCTGCTCTGCAAGCCAGTTGATATTTTAGTTATTAGAGTAGATTCTGGGGTTCTTATAATCCCCTTTCCTTTGCACACTTGTATTTGGTATACAGTAAAGAAACGGGTAGGGATTTCACACATGCATGGTCATAGAGGGGGGAAAAGCTGACAGTAGATTTTGAAAACTCTGGAGGCTTATTTCAATTTCTGTTCCCCATCCCATGATCTCATTACACAGGCATAATGAATTTCCTCTCTGGATCTGCTGCCCTAGAGGTGTGATGAAGGGAACAGAGGCCCCCAATGAGAGAGAGATTGAGGGTCAAGTGGTGGCCTTTGCATAGGAGCAGAGCCCAATGCCCACTCCCGGGACCTCCATCTCCTCTTCTGGAAAATGGGTGCCATGGTCTGGGAGGAGGGCCCTGGGGTCTCTGGGGCTTCACTATAGAGCCCTATCTGGGTTCCAGGTGCTGTCCATGCCACACCGCCGCCTGGTCTGCTGTAGCCGGCTCTTCGAGGTGACCGATGTGAACAAGCTCCAGAAACAGGCCGCACACCAGAGAGAAGTGTTCCTCTTCAATGATCTGCTGGTGGTGAGCAGTACAGGCCAAGGTTGGGCAGGAAAGAGCTGAGGCTGGTGCTGTCCTGAGTCCCTACCTATTGGGGTTAGGCAGGGCAAGGCTAAGCACAGAGGCACTGGGCAGGGTGGACCAAGACTGTGTCTCTGAAGGATATGTCAGTTCCTACTTGATTAGCCGTGAATCTGAGGCACAGAGACAGGTCAAGTGGAAATGAGCTGAACCCCAGACAACTTGCCTCTCCATGATACAGAAAACCTGGGGCAAGGCACACAGCATTGGCATCCCATTCCTGCCTGGAAGGTCAGCAGAGGGTCACTGTCACTGGTCCCAGGGAGAGGCTGGAGAGCATGCGTATGTATGGTGTATTTGTCTCTGAAAACAAGAGTCCCACAAATAAGTCTTTAATCCGTCCCACTGTGCCTGGAGTTGTCCCCAGTGCCAAGAAGCAGGCAGGGGTGAATGAGCTCCCACAGATTCGTACCCTCTGGCCTTCTCCGTGAGTCACATGGAAACCTCTGCAGGATCCCACAGAAGCACCTAGTTCTCTCCATCCAGCCATTCTGGCCCAGTGACTCTCTCTGGTCCTCTTTCTGCAACCAGAACACAGGAGCACTTGGTACCTGTCACTTGCAGAGCCAATGAGAAGAGATGGGAACTGAATCTTCAAACTGCTTTATCCAGAGAGCAGATAATCTGAGAAAAACCTGTCTTCCATCTCATCTCCTCCCAGCAGGTTATATGGGGACCAGAAAGGGACAGCAAAGGCAGTGAGTCATTCTGGAGCTCTGTCCTGTCCCCGCGGTCAGGAGGACTTGTGGTGTCTCTGCTTCTCTTGTTCCCACCCCTGACCTCTTCCCTCATAGGGTAGACGTTTAGGCTCAGGCACTTAGAAACCCTGAGTCTAGTTAGTGACTGTTTGTATTAACCCTGTATTCCTGCAGGAACATGGGGTTTAGGAACAGGAGCTTAACAGAATAAGCGTGTGTGGACAGCCAGTGATAAGATATACATGCTGGTTCCTTTTGGCAATATGGAGTACAAATGTGTCTGTATAATACAGGATGTTAAAATGCTCCTTTCAGTCCCTCCTGTCTCCTACCACTTCCACAGAGCCAAGGTACCTTTCTGGAGTGCACATCAGAGCCTCTCCTCTACCAGGCTCCAGCCTGATCCTTTGCCCTGGGCTCGCCCAACCCCAGAGGTCTCTGAGCTCATTTGCTGCACATGCTGGGTTGCTCTAACACTCCAGCCTCAGGAGCTGCCTCCCACTGGCCAGACCTCTTTCCTCATGGCCCCTTCCCTTCTTCTCTGAGCGTGGTCACCTCCCTCTCTTCAAGCAGGTCTCTAATTGAAGGTGGCCTCCCTGGGTGGCCTCTTGCTCAAGCAAGGCAGTCTGCCCAAGCACTTTCTATTTCTAATCCCGTTTTACTTTCTTCAAAGCACTTCCAAGTTTCTGAAATTACCTCATTTGTTCCTTACTTTGCTTTGATTTTGTTGGGTGGGTAGAGAGGTTTTTCTCCTTAACTGTCTTCCTCCACCATCCCATGAGCCCCTCGAGGGAAGAGCTTTCTGTCACATCTATTCCTCTGCACCCTCTGTGCCTTGCTCATCAGAGGTGCTAAATAAAATATAAGTTTATGTATTTGAGCAACTGGTGAACTGATCTCTCATTTTAGGCAGAAACAAAAATTGAGTATAAAAAAAATAGAAAAGGAAAACAGATGAATGAGACCATATCCAATCAGAGGAGTGCTATGACACCTATCCCGTGGAGCGGCAGAGAGACTGGGTTGCGGGGGAGGCTTGGGGGCTGCTTTAGTTTGTGGGTTTAAATGGGATTTGGGAAGGAGGCTTTCTCTAAGGAGCATTATGTGTTAACCTAAATAATGAGAGTAATCTGGCCATGCAGAAAGCTGCCCAGGGAGTTTTAGAAAGGGAATGGCTGTGATAGGACTGAGCTAGGCTGCTTCAGCTGCAAAAAGAGAGAACAGTGTAATGCCAACATAAAGCCAGCACAGGACAGAGGATGGATCTGGGAGGACTTACAGGCCAGGGCTTCTAATGCAGAAGTAATGCTCTCAGGTGGGTTTTAAGCAGGGAAGGCACATGTGCATTGTGCCAAGTGTGTGGGGGGTGACTGTATCCGATGTGCATAGGTGTGCATCTTCATGTATTGACAGTGTTCGCAATGTCTGTGGGTGTTGGTGCCTGCCTGTGTGCACACCTATTTACAGGAGCCCCCTCATCTGTTTCTGTTCCTCCCCTGGGCAGATTCTCAAGCTGTGCCCAAAGAAGAAGAGCTCCTTCACATACACCTTCTGCAAGGCAGTCGGCCTCTTAGGCATGCGGTTCCACCTCTTTGAGAACGAGTGTGAGTCCCGGGGCCAGGAGAGTGGGAGCTTCCCCTAAACCCTAGTCTTCCCTGCACCTGACTGCCCCAGCCTCCCTCAACCTCCCTCGTGTGCTCACTGCTGGGGTGTGGCTGGATTCCAGATTACTCCCATGGCATCACACTGGCAACTCCACTCGCGGGCTCTGAGAAGAAGCAGGTATTGCATTTCTGCGCCCTGGGCTCCGACGAGATGCAGAAGTTTGTGGAGGACCTGAAGGAGTCAATTGCTGAAGTGACAGAGCTGGAGCAGATCCGGATAGAGTGTAAGGACGGGCCCCAGTTCCTAAGGCAGACGGATGGGGTCCCTCTGCCTCCTGGGAACTGCCATGCCTGCTGTGCCCCAGCCTGAGCCCACTCCCACCCCTTGGACTCCTAACCCTGCTGCAACATCCCATCCCAATGTGGGGTTGCTTCGCAATTAAATTGAGCCCTACCTCCCCAAGTATACACATGTGTATGCATATCTGCCAGCCATGTGGGGTACACAAGGGCCTTTCTCACCTAGAACACTGCTGCATTGGCCAGAACAGCCAAGGGAGCCAAGGAAGATGTCCATGACACTGAGGGGCAAGGTGGTTCAGCTATATTCTGCTTACATTCTCAGGGGCCTTCTAGTTTTGTCCTTGAGAAGGTGACCAGTGCTAACTCTGATGGCATGTGCAGTTGAGTCCGATGCTTAGCCTCATGGTCTTTCTACTCTGAGGCTGAAATAAGAGGTTCTGTGTCTAATCTCCTAAGAAAATACTCAAAATTGGGCTCAACTGAAACCCAGAGCACAGGAAGCTCCCCGGCAAGAAGGAGTACCAGAAATAGACTCTTATCAGGGGTCAGACTGGTTGCATAGAGGACCCAGTGTGGCTATTTGTTCTTGAACATTCTCAAGGGTGTGTCTTGAAGTGGTCTCAGCTGTACTGAGGGAAGGACTTTTGTTCTAGTCCAAGGGCAGCTCAGAAGTCCTTTCTCAGAGCATCAGAGGAGCAGATCTGGTCAGAATCCATTATATAAAGTGGGAGAGAAAACAGCTTCTGCAACTGTCTCGGGGACAAGAAAACTGGATAGAAAGCAGGCAGAGGGCTAGTTCTCAGTCTTCAGGTGAAGAGAAGGTGGAGTGACAGAGGATGAGAGAAGAGGGCTGGCCATTGAGGCGGGCAGGAGAGGAAAGGAGTCAGTAAGGAGACAAACGGAAGCCACGAGTAGCCACCATTTAAGTTCCCGCTCCACACCTGGCACTGGACAGGTGGCAGGGCCCATCATTTAATTCCTACGACTTCCCATGTATCCATATTATTCTCTTCCTCTTACAAGCAGGCAAACTGAGGCCAGCAGAGCTTTAAAAGGGAGCCCAGGTTCTCATAGTGAGTGACAATGAATATTACACCCAGGCTCTTTAGACTCCTGTGTAATTATGGCACTAATTCCTCCAAAGCCAGAAGGGCCCTCCTGGGCCAGCAAGCAGCTAACTCAGGAAGAACGCACTGAAGTGATGGATGGTGTGGTTCTGGCACCAAGGACAAACTGCTGGTCTGGACGCTTACTGTTCAGTACCCTGGATCCTAGACAGCCAGAGAAACAGCAAATGGAACCCAAGTGGATAGTTTTAATAAAGGAAACTTGAGTCATGTCCCATGGAGTCAAGAAACTGAGAGAACACTTTAATAACACCTGTCAAATCTACATGGATGGCAACAAGCAGTTCCCTGGAGCCACTGGGAGAATAAACTGGAGAGTTGGTGGAGCGGAGAGGCTCCAGTGGAGGGCCGACTGGGACATGGGTCCCGGCCACACAGGCTATGCAGTCTCCCCCTGGGAGAGCACTGAGCACTCTGCAGGAAGCTCAGCATCTGGAGTGGGGGAGGAGGCAGTCCTGCTAGGTGTATATGGATGGTCTAGATGTCATTAACTGTGTCTGGGGACTGCATGCTGCATTTTCATGCACACTGTCCTACTGCTAATGCGTGGAACACTCGCCCAAGCCAGGGCCTTGTTCTGGGTGTTTTACCGCAGGTAATCTCCCTAATGGCATTGGGCCCAGCTGTCTCCTCAAGCAAGGCAGAGCAGGCTAGGTAACATGCCTAAGAACCATCAGTCCAGGGTGTCAACTCCAGCTGTCTGCCTCCCTGTCCCACACCAGTCTCTCATGGCCCCTCTGGCAGTTAAGCAAATCGGGCCATCACCGCTCACAGATATAGTGCCCAGAGAGATTTAACTGGTTCTCAACGCTCAAGCCCAAACTGAAGTCCCCGGCAGAGTGGGCAGGAAAGGGCTCTCCTCCCTCCTCCCGCTGTCCCCATATCCCCTTGCTCACTGGGGGCGGTTATGAGGGACGCTTCTGTTCACAGCATCTCCCTTCCTTAGGGGAACTGGAGAAGCAGCAGGGAACAAAGGTGCTCTCTGTAAGGTCTGCTGGAGCCCAGGGGGACCCACAGTCGAAGCAAGCATCACCCACAGGTGAGACTGGGCTCTGCCCTTACCCGGCCCATGCAGAGGCCACCACAGCCCTGTTCCTGGCTCTGGAGGCTTTGGGTGGGGCATGCTGTTTCTCCAGCTATTTCTTTCCATAGAGGAGCCCCAGGCTTGGGTCTCTAACCCTTAGTCCTAGCTCAGGGTGGACAAAAGGTGACAGAGAAATATATCCAGTTTGTAACTGTCCCCAAGAGCAGGGCTGTATGTGAAATGTCACCACTTGCCCCTGGAGTCAGGCCAAAAACCCTGATGTCCTGGCTTCAATCCAGATGAGCCTCAAACTCTATTTCTTAAGTGGTTCCTTCAGATGAAATTTCCCCACTAGCAGAACAGAGTCAGGGTGAGCTTAGGACTCAGTATTCCCTCTGTTCAACCCTGAGAGCCTGCTTGCCCCAGCCTGACTCTATCCTTTCTGTCAGCACCTCAGTTTTACCCACTGGCAGGGAGTGTGGGAAGTGGGCTTTGCCCCCCACACACACACAGCCCCCTCATAAGGAAGAAAAATTAGAAGAAAAACAGAAGATATCCAGAAACCCCATACACAGCTCAGGCATTAGTTTACCCACTCAGTCTCACACCCCACACTCAAAGTTTATAGCATAAGCACTGAGCATCCATAGGCACAGGCCAGCTCCTTGAGCTAGGAACACAGTGGGCTCCTACAGTCCCAAGTCCCCCCTCCACACACACACACACACACACACACACACACACAC
>CABHPR010147750.1:55678-80244 GCA_902168415.1 Peromyscus melanophrys | reverse complement strand
GTGTGTGTGTGTAGGCCTGAGATTGATGAAGGGTGTCTTTCTCAATCACTCTCCACCTTAGAGACTGAGGCGGGATCTCTTCTGAACCCGGCGCTCACTGTTTTGGCTAGTCTGGCTGGCTAGCCTGTCCTGATGATCCATGTGCACCTGACTTTTAGTGGCTCCTCGAGACCCAGGCTCTTGTCATCACACATGTGCTGTGATGGATTACCCCACGAGTCAGCCCCAGTTCCCCGGTCTACATCTTAAATAATTTGTTTCCTTAAAGACTTACCTATCCAACTCATCTTAAAAAAAAAGTGTGTAGGCCGGGCGTTGGTGGCGCACGCCTTTAATCCCAGCACTCGGGAGGCAGAGCCAGGCGGATCTCTGTGAGTTCGAGGCCAGCCTGGGCTACCAAGTGAGCTCCAGGAAAGGCGCAAAGCTACACAGAGAAACCCTGTCTCGAAAAACCAAAAAAAAAAAAAAAAAGTGTGTAAGTTCTTAACATGAAAACAATCTTCCCAGCAAAAACCCTTAAAGAAATCTTCCAACAATGAATTCTCGGGGCCTTCAAATATAGAAGACCTTATGTAAGCAATTTACTTAAGCTACTTTTATAAGAATTTTTTTACTATTAAAAAAATAACTAGTTTGGGAAGGCAGCATTTGAGAAGTTCTCATCTGTGCTAGTGGGAACCGAGAGGCATGTGCAGCAGTGAGAAACTGCACTCAGAACCAGAGGTCACCAGCAATGTGTGGGGGTGATGGGCGGGTCCAGTGTATGTGCTGATTGGAAACCCCAGTGAGCCTTCTGTCTTAGTCCCCGCAGTGCTAGGGTTGTAGGTGCTGGGGCCATGCGCAGCTTTTTATGTGGGGCCGGGGATCTGAACTCAGGTCTTCGGGCTTGCACAAGTACTCTTACCCACTGAGCTGCATCCCCACCCACAAGGAAACAAAGTATGAATTTTCTTTTTGTTTTCTTTTTGAGAGATGGTATCATACACCCCACGCTGGTCTAGAACTTGTTCAGTAGCCAAGGGTGACCTTAAACTCCAGATCTTGCTGCTCGTGCCTCCCCAGCATTAGGATAACAGGTGGAGGCCACCACTTCTGGCTTTTTGTTTTGCAGAAGTATTTGAGTCCATCTTGCACATCCCTCTGACTTCAAGAATAATGTTTTAAAATTTGATGGATATGTATGCAGAGTCACTCCTGTGCAGGACAACACATGCCACTGTGGGTTCTCTGAATCCCACTGCAATGCGCTCTGGGAGAAGAACTGGCTGGCACAGGAGCAAGAACTGGCACACAGCTGGAGGAGGGGCGCTGCATGATGGGGGTGTAAGGATTCTAGGAAACCACGGACTGGAAGTACATACGGGATTCCTATGTGGGGGTTGAGAGATGGCTTAGGGGTTAAGAGCCAGCACTACTGTTGCAGAGGACCCAAGTTTGGTTTCTAGCATCCACATCGCACAGCTCACAAACACCAGCACCAGAGGATCTCATGCCCCTGGCCTCCATGGACACCTACACTCACAAGCATACTCCCCCCCCCCCCCCCCAGTAATAAATCTTAAAGAAAAAGAACTCAAATGCCATGCAGCTTAAAACAAAACAAAACACACTGTCCCTCATATTTTGAGCTGAGACACAGTGATGGCATTGTGTCCATCTGCAGATAGGACATCCAGCAGATGGGTTGGTGCCTAAAGGACATGGCTGGTTAATTAGAAGAGAAAGCAGCTTTTCATAAGATACTGATTTGTAGACACATTGTCTGCAAGACGTTGGTAGAACCAGGTATGGTGCACTGACCTGTGAAGTCAGGAGGATCAGAAGTTCAAGGGCATCCTTGGCTACACAGTGAGTCTGAGCAGCTTGGGATACACAAGATGCTCTTTTTAAAAAAAATGCTTCTAGTAATTTTTTTTTTTGAGACAATCTTATGTAGCTCAGGCTGGCCTTGAACTTGATATACAGCAGAAAGAGAGACCTTGAACTTCTGGCCCTCCTGCGTCTACCCCTTGAGGGCTAAGACTGTAGGCAAGAGCTACAACACTCATTTCTCTAATGATTTCCATATTGTCCTTTATTATGAAGCTGAGTTTTTACTGAGCATCCATTTTTAGTGTTGGTGACTGTTGGAAAATGTGTGGAAATGGAGTTATGTGAGGAGAATTCTGAGTGCTTGTGAGAACATCCAAGAAAACAAGAGTCTTGTGATCTCAGTTTCTTCAAAACCTGGAATTGTTCTTGGAATGTGACTCTGTGATTCTCCCAGAGGTATCAGAGAGAGCAAGTTTACTTCAGATTGTTCACATTGCTTGCGCTGTTATTCAGTTGAAGGTTTAACCATCCTTTATATGACTCTATGGAAGAAACATGGTTTGCCATGTGTGACCTGTCCTTTCGATTGTACACAGCTTGAACTCATGACAACTTTACTCAGGCGACTCTTCTTAACCCTCAGAGTTTGAATTGTCTGAGGCTCTGAATAAAGCTGGCTATTGCATGAGACTTTAGTTCACCTTATTTACTGGCTCCATTCTCCCAGGTCCCACAGCCTCTAGATCGGTGACATCGACATTCCTGGAGTTCTTGGATCCACAGATTAAAGCATCTGAGGATCAGGCACTAATATTTCCCAAACAATCATGTTTCCTAAAAATTTTACACTTATCAATATTGTAACTCCCTATCACTTAGAGACTAAAGAAATAAGTTTGTTGGTCTCACTATAACAGGCCAGGATCTCCAAATTCCAATATCCAACCTGACAGCTCAGTGTTTAGCACTCATATCACACTGCCAGGATGTTTATTTTTAAAAGGTTTATTAGTTTAGTATTATGTACATGAGTGTTTTGCCTGTATGTGTGTCTGTGCATCACATGTGTGCCTGGTGCCCACAGAATCCAGAAGAGGGCACCAGAGCTCTTAGAACTGGAATTACAGACAGTTGTGAGCTGCTGTGTACCGGGTACTGGGAATCAAATCCAGGTCCTCTGCAAGAGCAGCCAGTGCTCTTAACTACTGAGCCATCTCTCCAAACCTGTGGTTTATTTTTAAAATGAAAGTCTTTATTATTTCCATTCTTTTTCTTAGAGAGGCAGCAACACAGAGAGGCAAGATATTTTTATGAGCTGGTAAAGCTGTGTTATTGAATAGCTTATGGCATTCTTGCACTTGGAAAAGTCACTGTAGTAGTATCATGGACAATATCCAATTCACCATGACTATTTGTCCTTTAATCACAGCAAGGGATTCTCTTTATGACTGATAACTAAGGAACTTAAAAGTTGGCATTTCTAAATAGGAGATAGGATCTGACCTGACAGATTTTTCATCACCAATGAGAATCCAAGTTCCCAGACAAAAAGCCACACCTGCGATAGAGAGTCCACAAGGCTGATGGGCTGATTAGCACTCCCCAGTCTGTGGGAAGATAAAAGTGCAAATGTGGAGCCCAAACCTTCTTGGGCAATCTTTAGTACCCCATCTGCTCCTTCTGTTGGAACTTGCTACGCAGACCAGGCTGGCCTCGAACTTGCATCGACCTTTCTGCTTCTGCCTCCTGAGTTCTAGGATTATAGGCATGTACCACCACGCCTGGCTCCCTGGCCTTCATATGTGAGGCTTTCTGGGATATACACACACACTCCCCAGCTTCCACCAGCCCCAAAGTTCTTGCCAGCAGACAGCATTTGAAAACTACAGCAGAGATCTCCCCACTCTGCTGTAAGCTGCCTGCCTCCTGGTTCAACTAGTGTGTCAAAATGCCTTGACTTATGACTTGTTCTCATTCTGTAACTATGGAAACCTCACGGAGCCATGTCCACACTGGACCTTGCTATTTGGAGGAACCCAAATGCACACAGCCAGGCCACGGCCACTCATATTTATCTCAAGAAAGCCTCTCTAATTCCTCTCGAGGAGAAAGCTGCTTCTTGCAAGGACAGAGAAGAAATTCCTCTCTTCGGTTACACAGCTAGCAGTTTCTGTGTCCCTATCCAGTGTTTAATCATTGTTCAATAAAAACAAAAGGAAAACCTTGCCTTTGGTGAGAAGTGCTGGGAATAAGAATTGTAAAATGCTTATGATGGTTAATGTGTGTTTTCTCTGAAAGACTGGGGACCTCTATCAGCTTGGTTTTACCTCATGGCAAATGCAGGGTCCTTTAGGACAAATCCCCTGGCCTTGATGATAGGATTAAAAGTCAGTTATTAGAACTGAAGGAGTGGAAAAGGAAACTCAGACTCATAAAAACAATAAAGCACTTCAAAGCCGGTGCTGCTCCAGCAGAGACCAGGCCACCGATGGGAGGGCGCTGGTGTCAGGGTTAGTAGACTCTGATCAAAGGCCTCTGCAAGGAGCCATGCTGCCTCCTGTCACTCGGCCCCATTCCTAACAAAATTAATAAACCCGCTTTACAAATGATGACTGGGGCATCATGCTGACCTCCACAGAGACACTAATGGATGATTGGAACAGCAGCTGAAGATCCTTCACATCTGTCAACTCCAGAAAGAGTCTGTTTTCAAAGGACGAGAGTGCCAGAGTAAGAATTTAATAGTCGAAGTGGGAAAAAATGTATTTAAAGTACCTTGAAAAAGAAATCACTGCCTTCTTCGTCCCTTTAGATTTTCATTTCTTTTCTTTTTTGGGGGGGAGGTTTTTTGAGACAGGGTTTCTCTGTATAGTTTTGGTGCCTGTCCTGGAACTCACTCTGTAGACCAGGCTGGCCTTGAACTCACAGAGATCCACCTGCCTCTGCCTCCCGAGTGCTGGGATTAAAGGCGTGCGCCACCACCGCCCGGCTCCCTCTAGATTTTCTAAACAGGCCATTCCCATGTAGCTGAAAAACCATTCAACAGTGACCCACTCTTAGGTACACCCAGCTTCTCTCTGCAAGCACAAAGAAAAGAGCAAAGCAAACCAACTCTACTCTGGTTTAAAACAAAAGCAAAAAATAAAATAAATAAGGAAATCAAATGTGGGCTGACCAGATGGCTCGGGGTAGAAAGATCTGTGGCCGACTCTGACAACCCAAGTTTGATCCCTGACACCCACACGGTGGAAGGGATGCACTGACTCCTGCCTCGTGTCCTTTGACTGGCACGTGCAAAGTACACATTTACTTTTCTGTGCAAATATATATGTTCCCATGTAGCTTTTCACACTGAAAAAGTGCCCTGAAACAGTGATATCCCAAAGGAGTGAAAAAATCCTGATTTTCAAGTAGTATCTTCTAGTAAAAGGAAGTAGGAAGCTCCTTAAGGAAAGGGTCAGCTCCAAGTCTGGGCCAATAAAATTCAAAGTGGAGCCAGGCGGTGGTGGCACACGCCTTTAATCTCAGCACTGGGGAGGCAGAGCCAGGCAGATCTCTGTGAGTTCAAGGCCAAGGCTAGCCTGGTCTACAGAGGGAGATCCAGGACAGCTAGGACTACACAGAGAAACCTTGTCTCAAAAAACCAAAAATAAATAAATAAATAAATACATAAATAAAATTAACGTGGATTTGGGATATTTTGTTCACCAGAAAGCAAGGACGCCCTCATAGAATTAAGGGGCTGAAGAGCTAATCCAGTAGATAAGTGTTATTGTTGGGCAAACATGAGGACCTGAGTTGAAATCTCAAGTACTCTGGTCCAAAGACAGTAACCTGTGCCTGCACCCCCAGCACTGCGGGGCATGGAAACAGGAGGATCACTGGCGCTTGTGGCTGCCAGTCTAGTTCTAGGTCAGTGAGAAGACTGTGTCTCAGTGGAATAAGGGGGTGTGACAGAGCAGAACATCTACCTGATACTCTTTTCTGGCCTTCAACTGCATGTGGACCTGCAGACGCATACACACATGCATGCAGGCACATACACACACACACACACACACACACACACACACACACACACGGACACATTTCGCACGCACACATGGACACATGCACACCAAACAATAAAAGTTCTTTACAGAAAAATGCAGCTAATAAATATAAAAATAATGATACAACTGGAAAATCAAAACCATCATTCAGAACCAATTCAGGCAAAAGTTACTGATGAAAGCTACAGCCACCAGGGAGGTATGGGAACAGGACCGTCACATGCTCTGAAACTGTCTATCAGGGATAACTGACCACCATGTTTGGAAAGCAGTTGTGCTCACCACACAGCACCAGCCACAGTTAGCAGTATGATCTGCCTTATTATACTAATACGGTTTTTTTTGTTGGTTTTGTTTTTGAGATGGGGTTTTGCTATGTACCTCAAGCTGCTTGTATATAGTTCAGGCAGGCCTCAAACTCATGATCTTCATGGTTCAGCCTCCTCAGGTAAAGTTTTTTATTTTTCTACAGTCAGCATCTCAATCTTTTTATTACTTGTGTATTTTGAGGCAAACCACTATCCTTCCCCGCCTTCAAGGTCATTAAAATATTTTCCCCAGTATTATCTTCTGAAGGTTAGATTCTATTCAGGTTGTTTTTTAAAGGCGGAGGATTAACTTCTGAAACTGTTGGAAAATATAAACTAGTCCAGTAGCAAAGTTAATTTTGGTTCTTCGAGTTTTTCTAGCTTTAAGTAAAATAGCCTTTCAAGAGCATAAATAATTGAGAATTTCTGTTTAAAATGATAAATGATAAAGTACATTTCCAGGTATTAAAAATGTAGGAAAAAAGGGCTGGAGAGATGGCTTCAGTGGGCAAAGAACTTGCTGTGAAAGCATCAGAACCTGAGTCTGGGTGTGAGCTCACACACACACACACACACACACACACACACACACACACGCACACAAACACACACACGCACGCACACACGCATGCACGCACAAATAAGAAAGTAGAGAAGAACAAGTCACATTCTCTTACGTGAGTGAACACAGCATCCCTGCTGAGCTCTTCATAGCTGTCACTTGGGGTCCATGCTTCGGCAAACTGCAGAAAAGCCCACTTTTCCTTGTCGTCTTCTGCAGCCTGGAGTTTCTCCTTCCTGCCGTTCAGTGTGCTCCCAGTGACCTGGGCCTGAGACAAAAACAGAGAGATCTTACGGCAGTCACCTACAGCTCACACTCCCTGATTGGTGCCTTGATTTTGCACTGAAGTCATAAAGTTACCCACCGAGAAAGTCTTATTACTTCAACAGATCATGGCTTTAGTAATATGGTTATTCAAAATTACAATGTAATTAGCAACTGTTTGGGGGAGATTTAACAGAAACATGACACAATATTCACTTTCTTTGTGAATTTTTTATTTTAATGTTTATATACTTGGGAATTTTCCCTAAATGTGGTTGGTCATTATGTACATTTATATTCACTACCCAGAACTCACTGCAAAAGAATGTTTGTTTATATCTGCCCCCCCTCAACTCATGGAGAAATCCTCACTCTCGGTGTGATGATGTTAGGATGCAGGGTCTTGGGAAGGATTAGGTCATGAATGTGAGGTCCACTTTCAGCGGATAGTGACAGAATGCATTTCTATTTATTTCTATCATAGTTTGTTGAAGTAGTTCAAATTACTTATAAAGAAGTTGGCCGGGCGTTGGTGGCGCACGCCTTTAATCCCAGCACTCGGGAGGCAGAGGCAGGCGGATCTCTGTGAGTTCGAGGCCAGCCTGGGCTACCAAGTGAGCTCCAGGAAAGGTGCAAAGCTACACAGAGAAACCCTGTCTCGAAAAACAAAAACAAAAACAAAAACAACAACAACAACAACAACAACAACAAAAAAAGAAGTTGGTGTTCCAAAAGTATGGCTGCTGCCTAGAAGTGTGTGAGTGTTTACAAAATAGGGAACGGATAGAGGCTGGGAGTTTAAGTGTGCATGCTAGTAATTCCACAAACGGAACTTTAAAGGTATTTCCAGCCAACAAGGAGAGCAGCAGAGAAAGCATCTCTCTTCTTAAAGAACACCCACATGACCATGAACAGAATGTTGCTGGGAATACAGACTGCAAAGGCCATTCTGGTAAGGTTTCAGATGAAAAGGAGGAACTCGCAATTAGACACTGGAGGAAAGGTCACTTTGTTCAAAAGCCAAGAATGTAACTGTGTGGACAATGTTCTAGTCATTTCTAGAAGAAAGAACCTGCGAGCATCTCTGAGATTTCTGAGGATGTGCTGAAGGAGCAGGCTGGCTCCTCTGACTACTTGTGGTAAATACAAGAAGAGAGAAACACAGACGGAATTGTTAAGAAAAAGGTAACAATTTCAATTTTGGGACATTCTTGGCTCATCAAGACTGTGCAAATGAGAAAAACTGTTTTGTAGAGAACATTGAGGTATGTCCAAGTGGCCATTTGATGTAACAGTTGGCATGGGCATGAACTGCAAACTTAATCAGCCAACTGAATAAAAGTGAGAAGCAGACAGGCTGCACCCGTACAGAGTCAGCTGGGGCGAAGCAATCCCAGACCGAATGACAGAGTGGGGCCGTCAGCCTTCCTGAACTGCACACAGCTGCAGCACAGCACTGCCTGGCTGGAAAACAAAACAGGGGACGCAAGACCACAGAGGCACCGTGGAGATCACCGGGTGCCACTCTTGTCACAGCCCTGGCAGGATGGCGGGGTGTAGTGGTGGACCTGCCTACACGTGGATTTTAAAAACCAATGCCCAGGGAGCTGCAGGGTGTGGGGCTGCCCAGGGGAGCTCTGGAGGTAGGAGCTCTCTCCACCCTGACAGAACCTGAAAGCCAAGGCAGGGGCAGAGCCACTATGGTGTGGCAATGCCTAGCTAAGACAAGCTGATCTCTCCAGCACAGGGGATCCAGAAGGCAGGGCTCCTGCCCTAAGGGGCCTGGAGGACAGAGGACAGAGCCAAAGAGGATGAACACCAAGCCTTGATACTGAATTTGCCCTGTCAGGTTTTAGACTTGCTTGGGCCACCTAGTCCTTTCTCCCTTCCATTTTCTTCCTCTTGGAGTGTGAATGAGGACTCCAGACATTCTCCCACAGTTGCAGTTAGGAAGCATGTAACCTAGATGTAACCTAGTTGGTTTCAAAGTTTCACAACTGGAGAGGAACTTCACCCCAAGACAAGTCTCATCCACATCCCAGTTAGATAATATTGGATGAGACACTGGATTGTATAATTAATGCTGGAAGGAGCTAAGATTCCTGGGCCCCTGGGACAGGATGAAGGGATGCATTTTGCATGTGAGAAGCACATGGATTTTGTGGGGACAGATAAATGGCTAGTTTTATAACTTGACACAAACCAGAATTACCTGGGAAGCTCTTAATGAGGGTTGCCTAGATCAGATTGGCCCATGGGCATTCATATGAGGCTTTTAAAAAAAAAAAAAAATGTGTGGCACTATTTCATGGGCTGGGTCCTCAACAGTATAAAAGTGAAAAAAGGGAGCTGAGTAGTGAGCATGAGTTCACTTCTCTCTGTTCCTGATGCGGATGGGGCATGACTGGACCAGCTACTTCAAGCTCCTGCCTTGATTTCCCCCAGTGACTGGCTGTGACCTGAGCTTACACTTCCACACTACGGTTCTTCACCAAAGGAAGTCAGGGCAGGAGCTCAAGCAGGGCAGGAACCTGGAGACAGGAGCTGATGCAGAGGCCATGGAGGGGTGCTGCTCACTGGCTTGCTCCTCACAGCTTGCTCAGCCTGGTTTATAGCACCAGGACCACCAACCCAGGGATGGCCCCACACACAATGGGCTGGGCCCTCCCCATCAATAACTAAACACAATGCCCTATGATTTGCCCACAGCCCAGTCTCATGGAGGCATTGTTTCAAATGAGGCTCCCTCCTCTCTGATGACTAGCTGTGTCAAACTGACATTAAACTAGCCAGCACAAGACCTCATAGATGAGATACCTGCCCTTATAAAATGAGAGCATCCTCACCTTCTTTCTACGTGAGCCTCCAACAGGAAGAAGGCAGTCTACCACCCTTACCCAGCTTGACTGTGCTGGCTCCCTGATGCCAACACCCATCTTCCAGAACTGGGGGGAGAGGGGGGAATCCAAATCCATTCACCACCCAGTGTATGGTATTTGTTACAGCATTCCCAATGATTAAGACATCCTCTTCCGGGGCTGGAAAGATGGCTCAGCGGTTAAGAGCACTGACCCCTCTTCCAGAGGTCCTGAGTTCAATCCCAGCACCCACATGGTGGCTCACAACCATCTGCAATGAGATCTGGCACCCTCTTCTGGCCTGCAAGTTTATATGCAGACAGAACACTATATACATAATAAATAAATAAGTCTTTAAAAAAAAAAAAAGACATCCTCTTCCATACGCATCCTTCCATTTGGGGAAAAGAGACAGCTGAGGAGAGGTACAGGCTGTCTTCTGGTAACATTAGTTGAAAACTCAAGAATCTTTTTGGAAAATATTCAGTAGTTTGGTCTCAGTCACAGAAAGGACATGGTCCTTCAAGTGTTAGGTTCCAGCTGGTCCTAGCCTCATTTCTAAAGCAGCAGGAGCAGTCATGAAAACACTTGTGAAAGCCTGTGTGAGGCATAGTGGAGGCCCTGAGTCAGTCTATGCACATGAGAAAATTTGGAGGAATAAAAAAACAATAGAAAAAAGGCTTCCACGGGAGCCAGAGAGGTGGCTCAGGAGTTAAAAGCTCTTGCAGAGGACCCACAGTTGGTTTGTAACTCCAGCTCCAGGGCACCTGATACTCTTGTCTGGTCTCCATGGACGCCAGCACTCATGAGTATATACCTCGACATGGACATACATACATACACAAAGTTAAAAATAAATCTTCTTAGCTGGAGGGTGGTGGTGCACGCCTTTAATCCCAGCACTCAGGAAGCAGAGGCAGGTGGATTTCTGAGTTTGAGAACAGCCTGGTCTACAAAGTGAGTTCCAGGACAGCCAGAGCTGTTACACAGAGAAACCCTGTCTCAAAAAACCAAAACCAAAACCAAAACCAAAAAGACAAAAGAAACAAACCAAAAAAAAAAAAACAACAAAAAAAAAAACAAACAAAAAA
This sequence comes from Peromyscus melanophrys, assembly GCA_902168415.1. Lineage (NCBI taxonomy): Eukaryota > Metazoa > Chordata > Mammalia > Rodentia > Cricetidae > Peromyscus > Peromyscus melanophrys. The sequence goes on along the minus strand of CABHPR010147750.1, from coordinate 69,297 downwards.
CCAAAAACCAAAACAAACAAACAAACAAAACAAAACTATTTTAAAAGAAGAAAAGAAAAAGGGCTTGCAAAAAAATAGCCATGGACATCGATGCCTTGGTATGGTAGAGGATGGCAAGAAATGAAGTACCAACTGAATCCTTTATGATCGTAGTCCCCGTAACTGTTCTTTTGGTATACCTAAGCCGCCTATGCCTGGACACACTGAAACTCAGCCTCTTAGCTCATGCAGCACACAGACCATTAAAACCCGAGTGCTACCTTTCGGTTCAGCATGGCCCACATGAGGCTGTCCAGAGTGCCGTTGGCAATAAGGTAGTGAATATTCACGGAACTGCACTGTCCAATGCGGTGGGCACGGTCTTCAGCTTGCTTGATGTGTCCAGGGTCCCAGTACAACTCAGCAAAGACCACGTGGCTGGCAGCCGTAAACGTTAAACCCTAGCAAAACAAAGCAGAAACTGAGGCACACACACAGCCGAGCGTGAGGTGTACACATGCAGTAAGAGCCTCCTGAACATGGGAAAAGGAGAGAGAATGGGTGTTCTGTCAGCTTTAACTGTCAGCTCGACAGCGTGGAGTCACCTGAGAAGGGAGAAGACAGCCTGGCCTGCGGGCATGTCTGTGGGGGATCACCTTGACTGTAATTGATGTAAGAGGGCCCGGCCCCCTGTGGGTGGCAGGTGGTCCCAGGGGATGTAAGAAAGCTAGCTGAGCATGAGTGAGTGAGGCGGTGAACAGTGTTCCTGCTTCAGTTCCTGGCCTGACTTTCCTCAGCGATGGACTGGAACATGTATGCTGAAATAAATCCTTGCTTTCCCTAAGTTGCTTCTGGTCAAAGTGTTTTTACCACAGCAACAGAGATTGAAAACAAGTGAGTCAGGCAATGTTAGAAATGTTAGGAAGATTTAACTGATGAGCAGCAGATAAAAGCTTCTTACTGCACGATGTCAAGTGAACTACAAGGGAACATATTTGAGAGACATTTCAATAGGCAGGTTTATGGGTACCAAACACACATACAAAACCACTTTATCCCCTGGAAGAGTTAGATTCACTTTCCTGCTGGAAAATCTAACAAAATACATTATAAAACAGACTATAATTTGTAACACACGGTATCCATGGCAACTAGGCATCACGCACTGGCATGCTCTTCAGTTCATTCAAACTGCTGTGCTGGAAGTGAGAGAAATATGTCTCTAGTCATGCGATTTCCGCCTGTGAAATCTCCCATGCTATGACTCCAAGACCCTGAGTTTATTGTCTCTAGTCCCAGGGTGCCATGCAGCTGCTGTGTTCTCTGTGCAGCTGGCTTTGGCGTGAACTTGAAACACTGTGGCAGAAAAGCATTAAGTCTTATTTTACACCCCATACATGAAAATGTGTCAAAATGCATGCTTCTACAGTGGCGGGCTGAGTGAACTTTGAAGCATGTCTAACTGTGGCCACATACAGCCAAAGGTGTGGGCAGTGGATGAAGTCTGCCTTGCTTTAGAAATACAGTTTAATCCATGTTGTTCACAACATGGAGCTTCTGTGAGGGATGACTTTTTTTTTTTTTGAGATTGCTAAACTATTATTTTCACTTTAACTTAAAATATTTTTGTGTTATACCAAAATCATACTTTGTTGCCTACTTAATGATTATCCTTAATGAATAATTCAAATTCCCTGAAAATTCATCCCTTCATAAAATGGGTCAGAAGTAATAAAAACCAGGATAAAACTAAATACAATATTAAAGTGGTGTTGCTATTCAGGACTGCAAAGCCATATTAGAGGTAATATTGAAAAAACAAGTAGTATTATCAGAGGGAGATAATAATATGTCAAAAGCATATATGACCATGGCCAGAGTAGACAGCTCAGTCAGGAAAGTGCTTGCCTTGCAAACACGAGGACCTGAGTCCTTTTCTCAGATCGTACATAAAAAGCTGAGTGTGGTGGTGTGCACTTGTAATCCCAGCACTCGGGAGGTTGAGACAGGTACGTTCCTGGGATTCACTGCCAGACAGCCTAGCCTAATTGGTGAGCCCCAGGTCTCAGCAAGAGACCCTGTCTCAAAAACACCAGGTGCAAAAGCCAGCATGATGGTGCACTCAGAAGGCAGAGGCAGGCAGAAGTCTGTGAGTTCAAGGCCATCCTGCTCTATATAGTGAGTTCCAGGACAGAGAGGGCTACATAGAGAAACCCTGCCTCAAAAACCGAGAAACAGAGAAACAAAGACACAAACCAATCACCAAACAAGCAAGGTAGATGATTCCTGAGCTACAGCTCCAGACCCCTGAGACTCACACATGACCATGCTCGCAAGATCACTATCATTCTAAGAAGTAGTCAATCTTCAGTATGAGCTATCACCCAGAACAACGCCCTTCCTTCTTCCCTTTGTTCTTATGGGACATCAATCTTCAAGTACACTAGTGTTGACTTGTATGAGAGCTCCAGGAGCACAACCTTGAATAAAATATGAGTGCCCTGCACACTCTTAATTTCAAGATGTCATTTATTTTTAATCATATCTTAAGCTCATAATAGCCTTGCCTTTCCTGTCTGGTTTCAACTTACTTATCATGTCTCCTGACAGGGACACTCACCCATTTCTAATTTTAGGTTCTTGGTAATATTCTCCATGGCTAGAATATTCTAACCGATACATATGTCAGATTTTAGGAAGTTTAATCCAACATAAGGAAGTACTGAGACAACTCCTAGTGGGTCCCTAAACTGTTTTGTCCTTACAGTTTTTCTACACACTACATTTTATAGACCTCAACTAGCTGGGTGAAAACTGATCTTTAATATATAACAAGTGTATGCCATGGAAGTATGCTCAGACACTCAGTCTCACACACACACACACACACACACACACACACACACACACACACACCATGCTAAGTGACGTGAGCGCAAGGCTAGCCTGGTCTACATAGTGAGTTTCAGGACAGCCAGGGATAATAAAGTGAAACCTCATTTCAAAAGACAAACAAACAAAAAAATAAAATGCTAGAAGGCATGTGGTCCTAAGGACTTTGTGGAGCTATTATTGGCAAGGTAAAAGAATCTGCATGATAAAATTACATTAATTAATTGTGTGCATGTGTGTGCATGCACATGCACAGAGGTCAGAGGACAACCTGAGACACTTTTCTTTGGTTAGGGTGGCCACTGGCAGGATGTCCACACCAAATGGCTACTCCACACCCACATGGACATGGGCAGCACTGATTAGACACTCAATGGGTTATTTAAAAAAAAAAGTAATGAATTTGGGAGGGAGATGTGCTGGAGGAAGGAAGGAGGTAAGGGGTAGTCTTACAACTAAGATGCATATACACACGTGTGAAATTTTCAAAGAATCAAAATAAGAGGCTGCCTTCTATTATATTTTCTAGCACTCTGAAGTAGAACGGATACTTACTACAGTAGACATCCAGATAAAAAAATTACAGTTTTATAAACCAAAGTTAGCATTAATGGACTTCTTGTTATTTCCATGACACTTTCTTATCAAACTTAGACCTGAATCTCTTACCTGGCCAGCAGCCTGAATGCTCAGGATAGCCACACGAGTATCGGGGTCCTTCTGAAATTGATTAACCAGGTGAATCCTTTCTGAAGATGGAACACTTCCATCTATTCTGATGTAACGAGCCTAGCATAAGGGAAATAACAAAATTAGACAAGCCCTAGTCAGCCTTCCTATTTTACATGTTTTATACCTTATTTTAATAGTCATATAAAGATGCAAACTGGTTAAAATGGCACATCAGCAAATGTTATACAGTAAGAATCATAACAAAACATAATTTCTTACTTAAAGATTTTATTATACATGCTGTGTGTGTGGATGTGGGTTTGTGTGCGTGTGCATGCACACACATGAGTGCCATGGTACACATATGGAGGTCAGAGGACAACTTACAGGAGTTGGCTCTCTCCTTCTACCACGTGGGTTTCAGTGACTGAACTCAGGTTATCAGGCTTGGTGACAAGCACCTTTACAAGCTGAACCATTTTGCCATTGCTGCCTTTTTAACATACTTGAAGAGAGGTTTTATGTTTAGTGTATCTTAATACCACTGAGATGGTTTGAATGAGAATGGGCCCCAGTTGGTGGGACTGTTTGGGAAGGATTGGGAGGTGTGGCCATGTTGGAGGAGGTGTGTCACTGGGGGTGGGTTTCGAGGTTTCACAAGCCCACACCATTCCCAGTTAGCTCTCTCTCTGCCTCGTGGTTGTTGTCTCAAGATGTAAGCTCTCAGCTACTGCTCCAGCACCGTGCCTGCCTGCCGCCATGCTCTCTGATACAATGGTCATGGATTCACCCCCAAACTGTAAGCTCAATAACTCTTTCTTCTATAAGTTGCCTTGGTCACGGTATCTTTATACAGCAATAAAAAGTAACTAAGACAGCCATCAATGCCAAGGGCAATTGCTTGTATGCAACAGAAGGAAGCTCTATGAATATTTTTTAATGAAGCAAATGTTTCTTCAGTAAAATTCTATGAAAGTTAACACGCAACCTTTAGGTAGTAGGTAAGAATAACTAGGTTATAGGATAAGTTCCTGCAGAATAAAACCAAAACCAGACGAGAGGGAAAGAAGAGACGATTTTGTTGAGGTATTAAGGAAGTTTGGAGAGTGGTACATGTGTTTCTGAACACAACCAAATGTAACTGGAAAAGTAACACTAAATCTACCATTCACGACCTCTTTTTTTCACATTATTAAACTCGAAAGAACTATGTGAGATGACTGTATCCATTGAAGTGAGGAATTAAGACACCCACACAAACCTTTAAAAACGGAGACTCATTAAGTGTTAAACTGAATAGACTTGTCTTCAAGAACAATTTAAGCTGTGAAAAGAGCTGTGTGCTAGAAATAGCTAAAAAGAACAAATTCAACCTTATAAAAATAAGTTAAGCTGCCAGGTTGGGGGTGGTGTGTGGCACATGTCTTTTACCACAGCACTCAGGAGGCAGAGGCTGGTGGATCTGAGTTCAAGGCCAGCCTGCTTTACAGAGTGAGTTCCAGGACAGCCAAGGCTACACTGAGAGACCCGGTCTTGAAAAACCAAAAAAAGAAAAAGAAAAAAAAGTTAAGTTAAATTTCAAATCAGACTGTCCAAGCATTGTGCGATATTTTGTTTGTGCTCATTAAATGAATCATTAAGTGATTCTTTTTTTTTAAACTTACCTACCCGTACATATGTGTGAATGTGGGTAAGTGGTTGCCCCAGAGCGGAGGTGTGGGTGGTCCTTGCTTTCCACCTTGTTTGAGGCAGTCTCTGGTCTTCCTGCTGTGCAGGGTTCTCCTATCTCTGTTTCCCATTTCACTGCTGGGCACTGGGGTTAGGATACCACCTACATCTCAGTTCCTCAGGTTCACAGAGCAAACTACTCACAGACTCCTCTCCAGCCCTAAATTAGTAACTTTACTTCACAAAGCTACACAGCCTGATCAATGAACCACTCTGTATCCCTTGCAGATTACAAAATCCTCTCGGGAGCTTTCTAAAGAAAATACTTGGTCAGAATAGGGAAGACGGGGAGGAATTTGCCTGGCTCCATGAATATCTACATTTGTAACTCTGTAAAGCTCAGTGACAGTCCAACACATCAGCAGAATGGATGTGAGGAAAAGAAGTGGACTGCTGTGCCTGGAACAGAATCTAGGAAATTTAAGATTAAATACATTCAGAATAGGAAAATAATATGAACCTATTTTTTGTCAATGATTTAAAAATTAGTTGTAAGGGTAATGAAGTCTTAGAGTGTAAAAATCAATACCTCTCATGTTATGACATCACACTATGCTACCATAAATCCCTCTGTGAAGGAAGATACATTAGTTAACACCTAACATGGCTTTAGCTCTGATTTAGAAAACACTGACCTATACTGGCTGTATTGCTCTGTGTGTACAAGGCTCACACCACTTGCCAGGACATTTCCTATATCTGCCGCCGCACACCTGTGCCAGCCCCAAGCATTTACAGGACAGATGGCAGGTAAAGCTTTGAAATGATCAATGGGAGATGCCATCTCTGGCGTGAACACTGGAAACTGAGGTGGATCTCAGAGGATTCAGGGAAGATCACTGGCTTCGTGGATATGGCCAGGTCAACCACGTGGGTCAACCACGTGGGCCAGCCACATGGCCCAGCCACATGGCCATACTCTTTAATGAGTCCATATTCTTTCTTAATAACGATTTTCCATAGAGTATATGGTCTGGGGGTTTGAAAGGTCTGAAAGTTTTGGGGCAGTGATTTTTACTGGATTTATTCTCTTCTATTAGCCACATTTAGGTGTGTTTACAAATATGCCACTCTCGTGTGCTATCTCCAGGAACAGGAAGGGAGTCCCTTATGGAGTCAGGACAGAATAGTCTTAATCAACTCAGATAAATTGGATAAAGGAAAAATTTAAGATTGAAAAAAAGAAGAAATCAGTATGCCATAGTCTTAATATATTACTAAAATTTGTAAGAAAATATTTAATAAATTATTGATAAAAACACCATCCAAAGAAGGTTGAAAAAATCCACATAAACCATGAGATTAAAATATTCAGTATAGTGAAAATACGCATTCTAAACATTATTTTAGAGAAAAATGTTGCAATACCTTGTTTTCGATGACTGCTTCTGTGCAAGCTTGGAGCATACTTAAATGGTGAGCAAAGACCAGAAATTTAAGAGACTCATTCTGAAGCAACATCTTAATATAGTCCTTCACCGCACCTGCCTAAATATTAAAGACAAATCTTATGAACATCTTCAAAATTTTTATTAAAGCACCATGTCACTTTTTTGATTTTTCTTTTTTTCTTTCTTTCTTTCTTTTTTTTTTTTTTTTTTTTTTTTTTTGGTTTTTTGAGACAGGGTTTCTCTGTGTAGTTTTGGTGCCTGTCCTGGAACTCACTCTGTAGCCCAGGCTGGCCTCGAACTCACAGAGATCCGCCTGCCTCTGCCTCCCGAGTGTTGGGATTAAAGGTGTGTGCCACCACCGCCCGGCTACCATGTCACTTTTAATAAAGGAAAAACAAAAAGCTCCTGACACCAGTTAGTATCTTTAGATACCCATCTCCATGACCTCCAGCGGCTTTTTCTCTAGGCAGCCTACTAAACTGGAACCCCAACATGTAAGGGATGTGTGGAAAAGTTATCCAAGTACGTCCACCGTTTTGTTTTTTTAATGCTGTGATAAAATATTTAAGAGAAATCAACTTAAAGCATGGGAAATTTCTTTTGGTGCCAAGTTTCTTTTCAGTCCCTGGTCAGTTCTGAGTACTGGGGAGGCAAGAACATCATGGCAGGCAACCTGTGGTGGATGGTGCTGCCCATGTCACAGCAGCCACGCAGCAGGGGGTGAAGGCACCATGGACCAGACTAGATAGACACCTTTTTAGGACACACTCTCATGATCCAGCTCTTTCAGCCAGGCTCTGACAACCTACTCCATACCACTTCCCAGTGATGCCACCAACTCACAGACCAGTGAATTCAGTCATTGATGAGATCAGAACCTCCTCAGAGCCCACGGTTAGCAAGAAAGCCTTTAGACAGGGGCCTTGGGGCACTTCAGGTTAGAACAGCGTAGGTGGAAGGAGGGTGAGGAGAGGAAAAAGAAAGGAGGCTGCGTGGGAGGAGAATGGTACCGTTGTTTAGAAGATGGTTTCACACATTGAAAAGGAAGGGATTAAGGAGGAAAAGGAAGAAAATGAGTAAAACTTTTAAAGACTGGGACTGACATTAAAGGCTGAGGAAAACTTGATTCACCTTCTTAAACTGAGATAGTGAGGAAGCCTTAGGGAAAGGCAGTTAGAGAAGCAGAAGGAGGCCGGGAAAAACGGAAAATTGTTCTCTAGAATGGAGAAGTGTGCCGGCTAGCTTTCTGTCAACTCGATACAAGCTGGGGTCATCTGGGAAGAGAGACTCTCAATTGAGAAACTGTCTCCGTAAGACTGGCCTGTAGACAAGCCAGTGGTTCTGGGTTCTATAAGAGAGCAGGCTGAGAAAGCCATGAGGAGCAAGTCAGAAAGCAGCACCCCTCCATGAAAGCAGCACCCCTCCATGGCCTCTGCATCAGCTCCTGGCTCCAGGTTCCAGCCATGCATGAGTTCCTGCCCTGACTTCCCTGGATGATGGACTTATGAACTGTAAGGTGAAATAAACCTTTTCTTCCCAAGATGTTTTTAGTCATGGTGTTTCATCACAGTAATAGAAACCATAATAAAACAAGAAGGTTCTGGAAGAACCTGAAGAGACAGGCTCAAGAGCACAAGAGGAAGGTCTAAGATAACAGAATGAAACGGAGTTGATGTAGAGGAATAAAAATCATGAAAATTAACACTGAATGGGCATTCTTAGCTAAAGTCTCTCCATGTTATCCAGAAAGAGTAAGAAATAAGGATGGGTGACTTAAAATTAAAATTAAAATAAATATACTACCTCTTAATTGTTACTGGGAGATTGTGGTGGTATATGCCTGTAAATCCAGGAGGCTGAGCCAGGAGGATTACACATTTAAGACTAGTTACTGGGTTATACAGTAACTTCCAGGCTAGCCTGGGCTCCAGAATGGAAAATAAAAAAGGCTGAGGGCTTGACAAATGGCGCAATGGTTAAGAGTGCTTTCTGCTCTTCCAGAGGACCCGGGCTCTGTTTCCAGCACCACACTGTGTGGCTCACAACTGCCTGTAGCTCCAGAGAATATGATGCCTTCTTATGGTCCCACAGGCTCCTAAGTGTATGCGCATGTGCACACACACATACACACACACACACACACACACACACACACACACGTATACATATAAACAAAATAAATATAAATGTTTTAACAAACAAATGACAAAGATTTGGTGACTTAGACATTTTGGATAAAGATGGCAGGCTGAACTCACTCAATTCCTATTCCCTCCTAGTCTAAGAATAGCAAAAGACATAGGCACAAAAGTCAAGAGCAAAATCTATGGAAGCTAAGAAGTACCTGATTCCCCATCCTGAGAGATCATAAGCTGGCAATATGGAATGGACAGGAGTACCTGGTTCCAGTGCAGCCATGTAAAGGCCCAGGAGGGACAGGGTGAGGGGAGCCACAGGTACGGACTGCACCCATCCTGGCAGCAAGCTGGAGTCTCTTCTTCAGATGGGGTAAAACAGAGTTTGTGTGGATAAGTGCTGCACTGAGGGCAAGCAGTGTGGTGTGAGGGCATGCTTAAAGAAGATGCAGGGCATGCTTAAATCCCCAGTGCACCAGCGATGAGTGCCAGGGCCCACAGAGAGGTGTCTCGGTCACGAGGGTTCTACACTCACGAATGAGCTGACACTGATTATAAAAGGCTGGAGACTGCGAGCAGTCCTCTACTCTCTCTACTCTTTGCCCTTTTGTCTTCTGCCGTGGGATAAAGCAGAAAGCAGCACAAAAGCCTTCATCCTTGATACTGGACTGTCCAGCCTCCAGAACTGTGAGCTAAACAACCTTACATTGTTTATAAATGTTCCAGTCTCAAGTATTCTGCTATAGAAGCAACAGGGAATCAGGGAGTAGGCATAGTGCATAACAATTGTGAAGATTAAATTAAGGTTATATTAATTGATACTGAAAGACTGGGTATATAGTTCAGTGGTAAAGTACATACTTGCCTAGTGCGTACAAATTTCTAGGTTTGATATCTAGAAGTTAGGAAGGAAGGAAGGAAGGAAGGAAGGAAGGAAGGAAGGAAGAAAGGAAGGAAGGAAGGAAGGATGAGCAGGGAAGAAGAGGAGGAGGAAGAAAAGGGGGAAAAGGAGGGAGAGGGAAGAAGAGGGGAAGGGTCTAATAACATATATAGTGAATACTGATCAGGCAAAAATTAGCATAATTTTAAAAATCAGTAAAATTATACCACTTGGATGGAAGGATGGGAGTAAGAGACAGGTATGTATCTGGGGAGGGGGCAGAGATATAAGGAAGTAAAATTTTATCCTGGCTATTGACGAATCAATCGAAGTAGCTGCAAACTATAATGGAAGCAGCAATGTAAACTGAGACGCTACAGAAGTGGTGTGGAGATCTGAGTGAATTAACAGAACAAAGAACAGCACTCGACTTTTACACGAGCCGAGAGAGGCGGCTAATGGGGAATAAAGTTAGACTTCTTTTTTGGAGTGACTGTTTTCTGTTGTTAACATAGCTTTAGTAATCTTTAAATTAAAAATTAAAAAATACCTACCTAAAATTCATATGTATTAACTGCAAAGCCTCAAGGTTTATTCTGCAAACTGTATTTTGCATGTCTAAGTTTTCTGAACAATGAAATTCATCATACAGTGAGCCTGGAGGCTGGCAAGAGCTTTGGATGTCGGTGCCTCAGGAAGTGGAAATGCAGTTCTCTCAGAACAAGCAGCTATAAATTCCAGCTATGTCGTCACGGCAACCGAAGCACTTTCATGAAGTGCATGTTTGCCTCAAGAGCTATATTTACTGGGACAGGCCTTTCGGTAAGTACATGTCAAGTTGGAATGCGTAAAGGGTACATCCATTACACATTCCCAAGTGAGCTGTTCCCACCCTCCTGTTATCAGCGCCCCTCACCAGGACCAGAGCTGCTGAGAGAAGGCGGCTCAAGCTCTCTGCAGCCATTCCTTCAAACCACTGCTTTAAAAGGCTTGTGGTACAGGCTGAGGGCTGAGGGCTGGGGAGATGGCTCATGGGTTAGGACTCTTGCTACACGGGCATCTCAAAGCTGAGCAAGGCTGCACACGCCTGTAACTCCATTCTTGGGGGACAAAGACGAGCAGGATCCTGACAGCATGCTGGCCAGCCAGCTTAGCTCAAGTGGGGAGCTTCTAGTTCAGCAAGAGACCCTGTCTCCAGGGAATGTAATGACCTTATTATTCCTCACTGCATTTTGAAGTGGGATTCTACTCACGTTAAGCTAATAAAGCAATTAAATAGGAAACATACTTTGTACCTTAAGGGAGCATGCTTAAAGAAATTTCCCTTCAGCACATAAAGCACTGAAGAATGCTACTATTCCCAAAGTGACAGGAAATTTTAAGTTATGCTTGCTTTTAGTAATTTTCATTAAAAAAAACAACTGGCATTTCTGTTGAAATGGCTTTCTCTAAAAATGCCATAACGTTGTAATGTGCCCCCAAATAAGTGATATCTTGTTTTTAAAAAGGGTTATTTGAGGGCTGGAGAGATGATTCAGTGCATTAAGAGCACTTGATGCTCTTGTAGAGGACTCAGCTTTGGATCCCAGCACCTAGATGGTGGCTTACAACCATCTGTAACTCCAGTCACAGGGGATCTGACCCCCTCTTCTGTCCTCCATAGGTACTGCATGCACATGGTGCACATACATACATACAGATAAAACACCCACACAGGAAAGAAACAGATCTTTAAAAAGATTTGTTTTTTCCTTTGACATTCCAGTGACATTTTTGGAATGCATTCCTAGCAATTACTGGACTCTGCCAAGCCCAGAGCTAAGAATGTCACAGACAGCCTCTGGAACCTATAGTAATAGTCTCCCACTTGGCTGTGAGCTGCCTAGCTAATGTCCCTAACAGTGTACTTAGTAAATGAATTGATCTGCATTTTGTTTCCTTCTGTGACTATAAACGTTCTGATAACAACAACAACAAAAGAGTTTTTTTTTTTAAATTAAACTGGAGCACTGTGATGTCACAATGGAGAACTGAGATAGAACAAGGGAAACTGTGATGTCACATACTAGAGCAGATGCCCCCAAGAAGGTTGGCTTCTCTGGGGCTGGAATTACAGGTAGTTGTGAACCACGCGATGAGGATGCTTCAAATCGAACTCTGGTCCTTGGCAAGAGCAGTGTGTTTGCTCAACCTCTGAGTCATTTCTCCAGCCCTGAACATCTGCCTTTTTATCAACTGTGTCCACACTAAGTATTATACAGTAAGATACAATAGACACAGGAAAAAACGGTCTTTCTTGCTGAGGATCGAAGGCTCAGTGATAAGGGCGCTTGCCTAGTTGGGTTGCTTGGTTACACCAGTTCTCAGTATCCCTGTGAGTTTACACAACCTGTCATCTGTTCAAACTGTGTGGCCCCATCGCCTTCTCCTTTCGACTGGTTGCATCTACTTACACGTTCCCTAAGACAGCTTTTCAATAGCCTTCTCCTCCGTGCTCCCATGGCAACTGGGATTGAAACGGCAAGCAAAGCCTCTGGCAGGTGAATATTTATTTCACTGGTCTCTCCAAAAGGCTTCAGACTCTTTGAGAAGTAGACACGGTCATTTTCACCATGCCCTCCAGCATCCCACTTCATAACAGGGACTCAAAGTTATCCATCCGGAAAAACACTTTTTTAAAAGTTTTGTTTTTAAAAGGAAGCTTCAACACTAACACACACACTGTAATAGCCAACCTACACTCTGTACAACTTCAATTTAATTTTCAAGCTGGTATGGGAGAACTCAGCAACACATTCTGTCACAGAAAACAAAAGTAGCCTATAACTCGTTACCTCATAATCAGCCCACGTAACCTACACGGCAGATAAACAGTATTATTCAGAATTATAGATGCTAACTGTTGGAATTCAATAACATGGGGGGAAATGTAGTGAGTGTCCTCATTTTGTAACGCAGGAACTAATGGTTTCTGGCTGTATCCAGGAATAGGAAACTGTCCAAAATACATGGATGGCTGAGAACAGAGCTGATGTGAGGGGAGGAGAGATGAATAAAATGTCCACAAGCTGAGTGCCAGGGATGGGTATTCGCTTCACTTTTTTTTTAAGAATGTGACTCAATTTCCAGACAGCTGATTTTAATCTCCTTTTTCCCAAGGGTTTTAGAGTTAGATGTCAACTTCCTACTAATGACAACCACAGCGTCTTAACACAGAAAAATGTCACCTAAGGGTTTTCTCTTACTTTAGAGACATCGTCTGTATTCAGCATCGCGCACAAAGACAGATAAGCAAACAACACAAGATGGTTATTAACACCTAGAACAACGTCTGTCAGAGAAGCGTAGTTAGATGGAGTGTGATGTGTCAACTGTTGTCACACTGTGAACAGTGATCACCATCAGATGTTAACTCATGACTAACCCGGAACTAACACGGGAAGATGGAGGTTTCCTTCCAACTTATGTCCTGCATTTTCACTCCCATAAATACGCCTTTTGAACTCACTACTCAAAAAACTAAACAGAATACGCATGAAAGTTTAATTTAATTTTTTCTTTGAAATTGAGTCCTTTATTCTATGTGAAAATTCACCAACTCAGAGAAGGGAATTTTTTTATTCATATTTGTTACGAAGAGTAAAGTTCAGTTTTCATGTTAAGACAAGACTGACTTCAAGTTAATGTGAGTGTGCAGATGTGTATGCACAAACTAGGACAACAGTCAGAGAAATTCAGTGAGAAAATAAGTGTTGTGCATACACACAGTGGGTACAAATTACGATTAAACAATGGAGCACTGTGATAGATCAATGGAGAACTATTCTGTCACAATAGAGCACTGGGATAGAACAATGGAGCACTGTGAAAGAACAATGGAGAACTATGATGTCACAATGGAGAACAGTGATATCAACATGGAGAACTGTGATGTCACAATGG
>CABHPR010147750.1:26011-45154 GCA_902168415.1 Peromyscus melanophrys | reverse complement strand
GGAGCTGAGGACCTAACCCAGGGCCTTGTGCTTGCTAGGCAAACACTCTACCACTGAGCTAAATCCCCAACCTCTTCCTTTACTTTTTAAAGACAGGGTCTCATGGACCCAGGGTGACCCAAGGATGACCTGTCAAGTGCTGAGATCATAGGAGTGCCCCATCAAGCCTAGCTTCAGAAATTACTCTGGACTAGCACATGACATTTAGCTCCTGTTTTTAAAACTTCAGAGCTATATTTTAAAAGAATATTTTTATTAAAGCACTACATACACATAGTTTCAAAAACTAAATGAAAAGACTTTCATACAACGTGGAGACTCTGACGTATGGTCTTGACTTCAAACTCAGGCTGGATAAACATGAAGAGAAAACAAAAGTTCACATTTGAGGACAAAGTCAAGACAAATATCGCTGCAGCCCAGAAACAAAACCAAAGTGTAAATGGAGCAGAGCTGAAATAATAAATCTACTCCTTTTATATCTAAGAATAGGCAACAGCAGCTAAGAACTTAGGGTTGTAGCAATGAACTATTCTTGTATAATTTTAGTATACACTGAATTTTTCTAGAAATTGTATATAATGCTAACTAAAAGGGATCTCCTACATTGTTCTGTTGGAAACTCAACTCAGAATACTTTGTTAATGTGGAAAACCATGCCACTGACCCCAAAAACACTCTGGTGGCTAAGCTATAATACACATAACTGTGATTTATTGAATACTGTTTGAAGATATTAGTGGAGTACTGGCTATCATATGAACACAGCTGTGGAGTACTGGCTACCATCAGAACACAGCTGTGATGCACTGGCTACCATCAGAACACAGCTGTGGAGTACTGGCTACCATCAGAACACAGCTGTAATATATTAGCTTCCATATGAACAGCAGTATCCACAATTCTAAACACAGTAAATTTTCATCAATTTATGATTTATATTTCTCTAAATTTATATACCTGGAATTTACAGGTGTGCAAATCAGTTTAACTACAGAAATTATCATTTGGAGGCATATAAAATAACAGTGCATATATCACAATTGATGAAGTTTTAGATTTCATATAACCATAAATATAGACTTATTTACTACATTCATTTCAAATTGTGTTCTAATGTAGTCTCAACCTACTTACATATTAAAGTACATGTTTATGCTTACCTTAACTTTTATTTTCTCTCTGCATTATGCTGGATTCTTTCTTTATTTGAAATTATATGTGGCTATATATGGTTATGCCTATGAGTTTCCTTCCAGTGTAACAAGGGAGTAGTGAATATTCATTATGAAAAGTGGGCATTAGGACAACAGAGCTGAGAAACACTGATGTCCAACAATGGCCACTCTCTTCACTTACAGCTACTGTGCAGTACACACACAAGATGCAGTAGGGTTGAGAAGAGACACTCCAAGGAGGTCTGCATTTTTTGAAAAACTTTAGTTGCTAATTAATATTCTCCTAAAGCAGAGAACACCAGGTCCAGGTGGACTCACTCCTGAGTTCTACCAAACCTCTTAGGAAGAAAGTATACTAGCTGTCTTGGAAGACTGTTCAGTAAGCAAAGTGCTTACCATACAAGCATGAAGACTGGGGCTTGAACCAGAACCCACTGCTCCAATTCTGCAGATATAAGAATGTATAGTTTTAAAGTTCTCACATTAAAGCCAAAATCTAAAGCCCAAGTAAGTTCCCAGCACCCGGGCCAGACAGCTCTCAATCACCTGTAATTGCTGTAACTACAGTTCCAGGGGAATCTGGTGCCTCTGGCCTCCAAGGGCACCAGTACTCATGTGCACAACCTCCTTCACCCCCCACACACAGAATTTAAAATGAGTAAAATAAAACAAATCTGTTTAAAATAGCTTCCTTCCTGCTCCAGCCAAGCAGCTAGCTTCTCATCTACCTGCCAAGATGATGCTGTACCCTGCAGAGCAGCACCTCAGGCATGCTGTAAAAGATGTTCTGATCCCAAAAATAATGAGACAAGGACAGAGAGAGGTGTTCTGAACAAGTTGAAGATTTCACTTCATGTTACAAGGATACCAAAATCCATATGTTAGTAAAATGCCAGAAAGAAAATTCTGCACTGAAAGAATGTCTAACTGCTGATTATAATGATTCAACCTTTTATGAAGGATACTAACTGGAATATCTCAAGGAAAGGGAAGAATTCAGAAAAACAGGATTCCTACTGAGAAAAGGTTACAGGAGCTTCCAACAAGCATGTAGGCAAATATTTAAGTGAGTCAGGAACTTTTGTATTAATGGAAACATTTATAATGTAACTACAAGTAGCAGAGAAAACAATGTTTACTTTATTCCCATCATGAAAATACTGGTATTTTATGAAATAAAAATCTTTATTTCAGAGTTCTGGTTTATTAAATACAAGATAGGAGATAAAACTAAAATAACAATAACAATTCTGGTCTCTATTCATTCCTCTAGGGCAACTGTTCATTTAACCTTCTCATTACGATATTTTGGGCAAGTGACTGTTATCCCTTTCCTGTTCCCACACTTTTCTTGCCCATGCTGACTTCTGAGTCTTACCAGGATAACTAATCCTCTTTGTCCTTCAGCCTCTACAGCTAACAGAAGTTGATACAAAACTCCCAATATTAGACAGATCTGACTCTAGGCATAATTTAGGGCTCTACCACATTGCTGTGGAAATATACCATTGAGAAGACTGGCTCCACTACTAATCCGTGTTACTGTGGTGATATATTGTGTACCCTAATCAACCTGCCTGAGGATCAGAGGACAGAGTCAGCCACTAGATTAGAAACAGAGCCAGGCAGTGGTGGCATACACCTTTAATCCCAGTATTTGAGAGCTCATGCCTTTGCTTGGGAAACACACATGTCTTTAATCCCAGGAAGTAATACGGCAGGACACAGAAAGGTATATAAGGCATGAGGAAACAGGAACACTCTCTCTTTAGGCTGAGGATTTCGTAGAGATAAGAACTAGTGGCTGGCTGCTCTGCTTCTCTGTCTGATCTTTCAGCTTTCACCTTGATATCTGGCTCTGAGCTTTTTATTAAAAGACCATCTAAGATTCGAACAACATGTTATTGATCTCAAATTGCTACTCAGCATTGCTAATAAGCCTATGTTACTAATCTCACCATCTCATTTCCCATCCTGTAGTTCAGACCATGATAACTTTCAAATTATTTGTTTGTTTGTTTATTATGTATACAGTGTTCTGCCTGCATGCCAGAAGAGGGCATCAGATCTCATTACAGATGGTTGTGAGCCACCATGTGGTTGCTGGGAATTGAACTCAGGACCTCTGAAGAGCATCCAGCGCTCTTAACCTCTGAGCTCCAACTTTCAAATTTTTCTTTCTTTCTTTCCTTCTCTCTTTCCTTTTCTCTCTTTCTCTCTCTCTCTCTCTCTCTCTCTCTCTCTCTCTCTCTCTCTCTCTCTCTCCCTCTCTCCCTCCCTCCCTCCCTCCCTTCTTTCCTTCCTTCCTTCCTTCCTTCCTTCCTTCTTTCTTTCTTTCTTTCTTTCTTCCTTTTTTTCTTTTTTTTTTTTTGGTTTTTTGAGACAGGGTTTCTCTGTGTACTTTTGGTACCTGTCCTGGATCTCACTCTGTAGACCAGGCTGGCCTTGAACTCACAGAGATTTGCCTGGCTCTGCCTCCCAAGTGCTGGGATTAGAGGCATGCGACACCACTGCCTGGCCAACTTTCAAAGTTTTATCTCCTACTTCTTCATTTCTTTGAACTCATCAAGCCATCTATCTCTTTCATAAGAAAATGTCATGAGATGCAAACTCCCTTAAGCCCCTATCCCTCCAAAAACTACGGTATAGCCCCAATAATATACCACTTAATGAATGCAAACTCCCTCATATCTCTGGCATCTCTGAAACTACAGTATAATCTCAACAATATGCCATGCAACTATAAAAAAGGATGCAAACATTTATGTAAAAAAAGGGTCAAAATTCAAATGTACAAAAATGCTTATGTTTTTAATACACTAATCTCTCTTCCAAAAATATGAATTTGCTTACTCTTCTATTAGTTTAAGGTTTTGAATCATGTAAAAATATAATCCTAAAAATAACATGATGTAAATCTTCTCACACATGACTCTCCCATACTTCACCACTTCACAGTGCAGAGGCTGAACAAAGGGATGGAGAACACTGTTGAATGGGTAGAGACTTAGATTAGGGATGGTGAAATGTGCTAGAAAAGAAAAGTTCTGGTGCTTTACAGCAATATGAATGTATCTAAGGCTACCAAACTCTATACTTAAAATGGTTAAATAGTAAATTTTCTTATGTATTTCTATCACAAAAAAAAAACCACCCCACAATAGCAATAAGTAACATCCACAAAGAAACAGAAAAACGGAAGACACCCACAATGTCTTCCTATTCCCTTTCTGATGAACAAGACTATAATTTGACTCCCACCTAACTCTATCTTTGTCTAACTCCTAATTGTCTTTGTCTAGAGATCTTGATTTAGCTCTAGAATGTTCAGCTGAGCTGGTCCTGCTTTAGTTCCTCAAGGGCACAGTGAGTTCTCTTGTTCTAGCTTTAGCATATAGAATTCACACTTCCTGAAAAGAAAGGAAATAGATTTACTCACAGGATGCTTCTGAGCTGTCTTGACTGGTTCACTCTGGCACACTCAGCCATAGCACCCTTCCCTTCCTCCCCGCAGCCCCCCATGACATTCATCAAAACTGCAATTAGCTAGTTACGACCTGAATTGACAATTCAGTGATTTTGGATTATTTTTGTTTGTTTGCTTTTTGAGACAGGGTTTCTCTGCATAGCCTTGGATGTCCTGGAGTTTGCTCTGTAGACCAGGCTGGCCTTGAACTTGGTAGGTAGGTAGGTAGGTAGGTAGGTAGGTAGGTAGGTAGGTAGATAGATAGATAGATAGATAGATAGATAGATAGATAGATAGATAGATAAAGTTTTGCCTGAATGTATGTCTGTGCAACACAAGCATGTCTGGTGTCTGTGGAGGCAAGAAGAGGATGTTAGATCCTCTGCAAGTGGAGTTGTAGACAGTTAATAATTGTCACGTGGATGCTGGGAATTGAACCTGGGTCATCTGAAAGAGCAGCCAGGGCTGTTAACCACTAAGCCATCTCTCCAGCCTCCTAAAAATGCTTTTTGAATGAATGGATTAATAAAATCAAACCAGAGGCAGTAGATGGGATGAAATGACCTCATACACCAACTCAGCATAGGATGATTCAAAATCAGAAGTCTGTTGGAACTGAACTATAGACTCTATGTTCTCACATCTCTTCAACACGAACCTGACTTTCCAAGCACCAATGCAGAATTTATCCTGCATCTTATTTAACTATTCCTCAAACATACCTTGAGTATTCATTATATTAACTATCATTTCAGATCTGAGCCATTTGCACATGGAACAGACAGTCCTGTATGTAGCCAGAGGAAGAACAGTAAGTAGCAGAGTGCTAGAGATACATGGAGGTAAACATGACCCTGACCATGCTGTAAATGGACACAACACTTTGAGTATATATTATCAATCTGCATTTCCCCTCTCAAGAAAATTTAGACAAATAATTCTCCTAAGTAGTGGAACTGGCATAGAATTTGACGTTCCACACTGAAGACTGAACCCAGGACTGTGTGCATAAGAAGCAAGCACAATTTCCCCATATCTTGCTAGGATAATTTAAGTTTTAGGCACAACATAGGAAAGGACAGACATCTTCCCAAAGCACATCTTTGTTTTTAGTTTGAGACAGTGTCTCACTATGTAGCCCCGGCTGGCCGAGAATTCACTGTGTAGACCAGAATAGCCTCAGACTCAGAGATCCACTTGCTTCTGCCTTCCAAGTGCTGGGATTAAAGGCCTGTGCTATGTGGGGCGTTTACCCACCAACCCCACAGCTTCCCAGAGTTTTCTTGAGTGTGAGCAGCAGGAAATATTAGATAGAAGAATTTATTGCAGAGAATATCACGGAGATAAACAGATAGAAAATAAAGGATAGCCTTGAGAGGGCCTGGAACCTTTTCCAAAGGGCCCCGAATGTCTCTGCCCCAGAGTTTTTATAGAGACACCAAGGGGTGGAGCAAATGACCTCCTCCCCCAGTACAGCCAAGTGCAGACCATCTCAGACACCTGCACTCAGGCCCGTGGTCCTAATCATCCTCTATGCGGACCTGCTGGGTAAAGCCACGAGGAACCCGAGAACAGGCTCCCACAGTGCTAGAACACCTGGCTCCAACGCTCACACTAAGGAGAGCTCCTGATAGAGGATGCTTGGCTGGATGAGGCACATGTCTTCTCTTGTAAGTACAGGAGTATTTATTAAAGTTGCTACTTCTGAAGAAAAATGGGGAGAAACACAAAAGAAAATAGCAAGACACAGAGTAAGCGATTTAACCCCCGAAAGTGTGCAGGGGGCTAAGTGGGCTCTAAACCTTCCCTTGCTCGAACAACGTTGATCAATTTACTCACTGTGCTTCCTTCTCCAAATCCTATGAGTATTTATAGCTGCCTCTAAATAGAATTCAGTAGCGTGACTAACATATGGCATTTGGGTAAGGGTATCCTGGTTGAGTAATCCCCTTTCCCTATGTCTCTCAAATCAAATGGGATAGATGGTATTTGGTTACTTACACCCTAAGTTTTTTCTTCAGATTACATTTGCATTAACATGCTTCTTTAGGCCATTCCTCAGGAATTTCATAAGCTTCTTAAAGACAAAGTAACGTTCTTGCTCAAGCATTTCACTTAACTTTATTTTGAATGCAGCATGACATTTCAAATATAAAATGTGGGTCTAGGATGGAATAACGATCCATAATTTGCATTCTGTAAAATTATAGTGTGAAAATGACACCTTTCCAGAATAAAAACGCTGTGGAAGAAAATATAGCATCTCACAGCCTAACTTAAAATGTCAGGCAATGCCTTGATCTGCATCAAAGCTTATGGAGCCTGAGTGCTCTCAAGGTAAAGAAATCAAGGATTAGAAAGACTTCTGAAATGGATGTAGAAGAAAACATCTTCAAAGGCTGGAGATGGCTCAGCCCTGATGAGCACACACGGCTCTTGCAGAGGACCTAAGTTCAGTTCCCAGCACCCATGTTAGATGACTGAAACGCCAGCTCCAGGAGATCTGACTCCTCTTCTGGCCTCCATGGGTACCTGCACTCACATGTGCATATACCCATTCACAGACATACACATGTACACATAATTAAAAAGAAAAAGAAACAAAATGCCTTTGAGAAGCACAATGTTGCCCTTGAAATGACTTTATCTAGCAAGTAGAAAAACATAAGATAGGTTCCACCATCACACAACATTTCACAACGATGAAATATTTCTCTTTGAAATACTGTTTGCATTAATAAGTGAGTACATACTTCTGTTGTCATTGACAGATACTAATCAAGGAACAGACAGTAGGGGGCTAGAGAGGTGGCTCAGCAGTTAAGAGCACTGGCTTCTCTTCCAGAGGACCCAGGATCAATTCCCGGCCCCACAGAGCAGCTCACAGCTGTCTCTAACTCCAGTTCCAGGGGATCTGACATCCTCACACAGACATACATGCAGGCAAAACACCAATGCACATAATTTTAAAAAAGAAACAGAGAGTAGGACAGACATGCAGATTAAACATTTAGCCTGTTCTAGTTGTCCAATAGTAAATTTAGAAAATATATATCATGCAAATAAACTTTGGCATCTACAGTGCAAGAGTCACCATTAAGGTTTTCTGTTTTGTTTGGCTTTGTGCTTTAATCAATACCTAGACTCATACCAAACAGACCTATCATGGGAATGACACAAATATTAGGAAGGATCATGTATGGGAATCATAATTCTTTCTAAAAGGAACTGAAACTCTGAATCAAGATGGTTTCCTAAAACAAAAATATTACAATACATAACAAGAAACCGAGTGCAGGAAGGCTCTTGGATGGACTGATACCAGGTTCCGTACACCTCTTCACTTACGGAGGTTTGAATGAGGATGGCCCCTAGAGGTTCATACATTTGAATGTTTGATTCTCAGTTTGAGATTTCAAAGTCCCATACGAGGCCCTGCCTAGCTCTCTTCCTCCAACTTGTGGATCAGATGGAGATGGAAGCTCTCAGCTATTGCTCCAGCTCCACACCTGCCTGCCTGCTGCCGTGGTCCCCCCATGATGGTCATGGACTCACCCTCTGAAACTGTAAGCATGCCACTAATTACACACTTTCTTTTATATGTTGCCTTGGTAATGGTGTCTCTTCACAGCAACAGAACAGTAACTAAGACATTACTATAACACCAAAACCTGCCTCATCGAAGCCTGACACCCCACACAGCCAAATGAAAAGCAGGACAACACACCTCCACGTACATACATACTTATCTCCAGAACAGGCATATTTTTTTTCCATCCTTGACAAGGACTCATTATGTAGGCAAGTATGGCCTCTAGCAATTCTATTGCTTTACTTCCCAACTGCTGGAATTAAAGGCATGCACCATCACACCTAGCTATTTCTTTTACATTATATGTAGGTCACCCATACAAGCTTTTACTTAAAGAAATTCTTTCACAGCTGCAGCAAGTTTGAAAACCACTGGAATAAGGAATGGCTAACAGTGTTTAATGTTCAGAGTTTTAAGCATGTGCAGATAAAGGCTTATGGAGAATAATTATCCTACCTGATGTGTGCATTGCAGTATCTTTTAGCATACTCGATCCAAGTTCCACATTTTTGTGGGAAGAGAGCCTCAATCTGCATGAAAAGCTGTAACAATACAAATGTTCTTAATTTATTGCAACATTTTCAAGTAAGTTATTATGATGACAAAAAAATTAACAGAAATAATAAGAGGTATAAAAGCAAAAATACTTCTTCCTCAAGGCAATTCCTTCCTCTTTACCCTACCCTAGCCATTCTTCAGGGATAACATTATCTGTTTCTAAATATGTATATGTTTGTACATATATGTATATATTCTTATGTACATGTATATATATACTTTATGCATATGTGTCTATATGTATACTTTAAAAATGATTTCTCTCCAGCCCCTGTATATATTAAAAAAAAACTCAGAAGAAAATGGCCTCTGTTTATGAATGCTAGATACAATGCTAAATTTAAAGTCTGACTAATTTTTCCAAATAGACATGTAAGACAGTATAATAAAGAAAGAATATACTAGAAATCAAACTGTGCATATTTATTCACATATAGACAATCATAATATTATGGTACAATGAAAATTTTACTGAGAAAATACGTCACAGGCAAATTTTTTAATTTTAAGAAGTATATAAGAAAAGAACTATAATAATAAAGAACCTTTTTTTAATCTTGGAATCTCAACGTATTTATCATATACATCTGAAGGGGGGGCATGATTATTGCATACAGCTTAATCAAGGAAGTAGAGTTATTACACACAGATAAACAAGGAGGCAGGGGTTTTATACATAGTTCAACAAGGAGACAGGCTTAGCTAGTCTCGGTAGGAGCAGTCTCTGTGGGGAAGCTGTCTTCTGGATGGACATAAACATCCAAGAGGAGAAGATATGGTAGACATTTTCTGCACACAGTCAACATTTGCACTCAGAGCACAGGTAGGTTTTACCAACCTTCTTAGCCTAACTGGATAGGAACTGACATGGCCGTGCCTATGTCAAACAATATAAACAAAACACATTCACTCAGGACTTCACCAACTCCCAACATAAAGAAGACCATTGAACAGCAGTTTAAAAAGTATGTTTAGGCTATTTCTTGCATATACTCTTATGATCAGCATATAATCTTCCAGAGTATATCTTGTGAAGAGAAAGCTAAAGTTAAAAAAAAACAGGAAGGCTTACACCTTCCATATAGTGTTTCCTTTTGCTTGGAAAGAAAGCTCTATCTCTGATGCCCTAAATGTCACTTATCATTAAAATCCTTATCGAATTTTATGCCGTCTCTATGACTGCCTAAGATTTGTATCCTTAAGTCCCATCCTTGAAAACAGTAACAGGCGTAGGAAATTGTTTTACATGCATTTCAATGATCTTCTTTCACTTTCAAACATTGATTTATTTACTTGTTTTGAAGTGCTAGGTATAGAAGACAAAACCTCACACAAGTCAAACTAGATATAGCTGTATAAACTAGGGTTAAATATCACCAAATACTAAATATTACCATGATTTGTAAAGAAATTCATTTCCTATATACTCTTTCTTTATTATAATGTCTTATATGTCTATTTGAAAAAAATTAGTCAGACTTTCAATTTAGCATTGCACCTAGCATTCATAAAAATAGGCCATTTTTTCTGAGCTTTTTTTTTTTGTTTGTTTTTCGAGACAGTGTTTCTCTGTGTAGCCCTGGCTGTCCTAACACTCACCCTGTAAATCAGGCTGCCCTCAAACTCACAGAGATCCACCTGCCTCTACCACCTGAGTGCTGGGATTAAAGGCATACGTCACCACTGCCCAGCCCGGCTTTTTTCTGATTTTCTAAAGTGCTTACTCTTAAAATAAAATTACATTCCATAATTGCAACATAGTTCTGTACATCAGCAAGAAAACTCCTTTGTGATTTTCCTTTATATTAAATACATAATTTTAAAATGTAAATTTCCAAGAGGTAGTGATTATGGGGAATGCATAGTCTTTAATTATTGGGTTATTTGATCTAACATTCTACCAAGTATGTTTATGTTAAGAAATGGATTATAAATATAGAAGGGAAATTAACTACTATGTTGCTTCATTTTGTGTCCATGTATGCGTCTAACTTACACTTTAAAAAGATTTTCTCTCATTTTGAAGGGAGTGTTAGTAATTATGTGATGGAATCAGCCTGAGATGATGTAGACAGAAGCCGTATTTCGGATACTTATATATGATTCACATTATCGCCATAAAGACATGTTTAGTTAAGACTAGAAATAAGTCCTTTACTTGTTCTACCAGAATACAAAGAAACTGAGTGTGTACTTGCGTCACTTACAGGACTTGCATAATTTGTAGTTCAGATAGACATCAAAGTTTTATTTTTAATTTTCTCTTTCATATAATACATCCTGACTGCATCTCTCCCTCCCTCAAGTCCTCCCAATCCTCCTCCACCTTCCCTCTCCCCCGGATCCACTCCCACCCCAGAAAAGAGTGGGCTCCCAGGAACATCAGATGAACACAGCACAAGAAGATATAATAATACCATGAACAAAAACCTCATGTGAAGGCTGGGCCAGGCAACCCCCAAGGAGGAAAAGGGGCCCAAAAGCAGGCAAAAGAGTCAGAGACAGCCCCATTCCCACTGTTAGGAGTTGCCCCCAAACACCAAGCCAACAACTGTGACATATATCAGAGGGTCTAGTGCAGACCCATACATGTCTGTGATTGTCACCAGTCTCCGTGATCACCCGGGAGCCCTGCTTAGTTCATTTCCTGGCTGTGCTCTCCTGCTGGCCTCCATCTTTCTGGTTCCCATAATTCCTCCTCCCCCTATTCTGCAGGGCTTCCCAAGCTCCTAAGGGAGGGACCAGATGAAGACCTCCAATATGGGCTCTCTCTTGGCTTAATCTTTGGCTGTGGGTCTCTGCAGCCACTCCCATCAGCTGCGGAGGCAGCCTCTGATGACAACTGGCCTAGAAACCAGTCTGTGAGCCTAGCAGAATATCATTAGGATTGATTTTGGTTTTGGTTTTGGTTTTTTTGTTTTGTTTTGTTTTGTTTTGTTTTTTTGGCCAGTCATGTTTGGTTCTATCCTTAGTCTGGTCTTGATGCTGTCCAGCCTCCAGTTCCTGGTCATCCAGGCAGTGTTGGGCATGGGCTCCCTCTCGTGGTGTGGTCCTCAAATTAGACCAGTCATAAGTTGGTTACTCTCACTAGCTCTGTGCCACCATTGTCTGAGCACATGTTGTAGGCTGGACAGATTGTAGGTCGAAGGTTTTGTGGCTGGGTTGGTGTCCCCATCCCACTACTGGAAGCCTTGCCTGATTATAGAAGATGGATGGTTCAGGCTCCTTATCTTCTATCACTAGAAGTTCTCAATAGGGTCACCCTTGTGGATTCCAGGGAGTTTCCTCAGCACTAGGTTTCCACATCTACACCCCCACCCATGCCCCCCAATTCCAGTTGTCTCTTCCCATACTCTCTCCCTCTATTCTCTGCATCCCTCCTATTCCCATCCCCACCTGCCTTGAGTCCATCCACAAACTCTATTCTATTTCTCCTTCCCAGGGAGATCCATGCATGCCTGCTTGAGCCCCCCTTGTTACTTAGCCTCTCTGGGTCTGTGGATTGTAGCATGATTATCATTTACTTAACAGCTAATAACTACGTATAAGTGAGTACATACCCTGTTTGTCTTTCTGGGTCTGGGTTACCTCACTCAGGATGATTTTTTTCTATTTCATCCCTTTGCCTGCAAATTTCATTTCTTTACTGTTGATTAACACTCCATTGTATAAATATACCACATTTTCTTTGTCCATTCTTTGGTTGAGGGACATCTAGGTTGTTTCCAGTTTCTAACTATTATGAATAAAGCCACTATGAACATAACTGAGCAAGTGTCCTTATAGTAGGATGGAACTTCCTTTGGGTATATGTCCAAGAGTGGTATAGCTGGATCTTGAGGTAGACCGATTCCCAATTTTCTGAGGAACTGCCATATTGATTTCAACAGTGGCTGTACAAGTTTGCACTCCCACCAGCAATGGAGGAGTGTTCCCCTTATTACATATCCTTGTCAGTATGAGCTGTCACTTGTGTTACTGATCTTAGCTATTCTAACAGGTGTATGATGGAGTCTCAAAGTAAGTTTCATCCGCATTTCCCTGATGGCTAAGGATGTTGAACATTTCCTTAAGTGTTTCTCAGTCATATGAGATTCTTCTGTTGAGAATTCTCCGTCTAGATCTTTATTCCATTTTTAAAAATGGATTGTTTGGTTGGTTGATATCTAGTTTCTTGAGTTCTTTATATATTTTGGCTATTAGCCCTCTGTTAGATGTAGAGTTGGTAAAAAATCTTTTCCCATTCTGTAGCCACTGCTTTGTCAGATTGACAGTGTCCTTTGCCTGACAGAAGCTTTTCAGTTTCATCAGGTCCCATTAATTGTTGATCTTAGTGCCTATGCTATCAGTGTTCTGGTCAGGAAGTTGTCTCCTGTGTCAATGCATTTAAGGCTGTTCCCCACTTTCTCTTCTATCAGGTTCAGGGTATCTGGTTGTATGTTGAAGTTTTTGATCCATTTGGAGTTGAGTTTTGTACAGGTGATAAATATGGATCTATTTACATTCTTCAATATCTTACTTAGGGATTGCTGTGATAAGCCACTATGACCACAACTCTTATAATGAAAAAATTTAACTGGGATGGCTCACTTACAGTTTAGAGGTTCTGTCCATTATCATCATGGTGGGAAGCATGGCAGCATGCAGGCAGATGTGGTGCGGGAGAAGTAGCTGAGAGTCTCACATCTTGCTGGCAACAGGAAATGGTCTGGCATACTGGTCAGTATCTCAAGAAAACCTTCCTCCAACAAGGCCATACCTACTCCAACAAAGCCACACCTCCTAAAATGCCACTCCCTATGAGCTTATGGGGGCCAATTACATTCAAACTACCACATTCTACATGCTGACATCCAGTTTGATCAGCACAATTTGTTGAAGATACTTTTTTATTCCATTGTGTATGTCTGGCTTCTTTATCAAAAATCAGGTGTCCATAGGTGTATAGATTTACTTCTGGGTCTTTGATTTGATTCTATTGATCAATGTGTCTGTTTTTATGACAATACCATGTAGTTTTTATTACTATAGATCTATAGTACAGCTTGAAATCAGAGGTGGTGATACCTCTGGAAATTCTATTACTGTTTAGTATTTGTTTAGTTATTCTGGATTTTTTGTTTTTCCATATGAAGTTGAGTATTGTCCTTGCAAGTTCTATAAAGAATTGTGTTGGAATTTTGATGGGGATTGTGCTGAATCTATAACTTGCTTTTGGTAGGATGGCCATTTTTACTATGTTAATCCTACCAATTCATGAACATGGGAGATCTTTACATCTTCTGACATCTTCTTCCATTTCTTTTCTCATATCCTTGAAGTTTTTGTCATATAAGTATTTCACTTGCTTGGTTAAAGTTACCCCCAAGATATTTTATATTATTTGTAGCTATTGAGAAAGATGTTGTCTCCCTGATTCTTTCTCAGTCTGTTCACCATTTGTATATAGGAGGGCTATTATTATTATTTTTTTAGTTAATCTTGTGTCCAGCCTCTTCACTGAAGGTCTGTGGTAGGATTTTTGGAGTCACTTATGTATAATATCGTATCATCTGCAAATAGCAATACTTTGACTTCTTTCTTTACAATCTGCATCCTTTTACAATCTCCTTCAGTTGTCTTATTGCTCTAGCTAGAACTTCAAGTACTATATTGAATATATATAGGGAGAGTGGACAGCCTTTTCTTGTTTCTGATTTTAGTGTAATTGCTTTGAGTTTTATCCATTTAATTTGTTGTTAGTGATAGGCTTGCTGTAAACTGCCTTTATTATGTTTAGGTATGTTCCTTGTATCACTAATCTCTCTAAGGACTTTCATCATGAAGGGGTGTTAGTTACATTTTGTCAAAGGCTTTTTCTGTATCTAATGAGACGATCGTGTGTGTGTGTGTGTGTGTGTGTGTGTAGTCTTTCAGTTGTTTATATGGTGGATTACACTGATTTGTGTATGTTGAACCATCCCTTCTGCATCTTTGGGATGAAGCCTACTTGGTTGTGGTGAATGACCTTTTGATGTGCTCTTAGATTTAGCTTGTAAGTAATTTATTGAGAATTTTTCCTTTGCATCTTTTAATATTCTTTGTTCTGTATGTTTAGTATTTTGATTATTATGTGGTGATGGGACTTTCTTTTTTGGTCCAATCTATTTGATGTTCTGTATGATTCTTGTACATTAATAGGCATCTCCTTTAGGTTAGGAAAATTTTCTTCTATAATTTTGTTGAAAATTTTTTCTAGGCCTTTAAGCTGGGATTCCTTTCCTTCTTCTATTCATATTATTCCTAGGTTTGGTCTTTTCATAGTGTCCCAGATTTCCTGGATGTTTTGTGTCAGGATTTTTTTTAGATTTAATGTTTTCATTGACTGATGTATCTATTTCTTCTATCATATTTTCAATACCTAAAATTCTCTCTTCCATCTCTTGTATTCTGTTGGTGAAGCTTGCCTTTGTAGTCCCTGGTGGCTTACTTGTATTTTTCATTTCCAGAATTCCCTCAATTTCTGTTTTCTTTATTGCTTCTATTTCCATTTTGAGGTCTTGAACAGTTTCGTTAATGAATTTCCAGCTTTCATTAACTGTTTGTTTTTTTCTTAGCTTTCTTGAAGGGATTTATTCATTGTCTTGGTTGGGGTTTCTATTGCTGTGAAGAGACATCATGACCACAGCAACTCCTAAAAAGGAAAACGTTTAGTTGGGGCTGGCTTACAGTTGCAGAGGTTTAGTCCTCGGGCAGTGTGCAGGCAGACATGATGCTGGAGAAGAAGCTGAGAGTTCTACATCTTGATCCTCAGGCAGCAGGAGACTATGTGCCACACTGGACGTGGCTTGAGCATATGAGACCTCGAAACCCCCCCCCCCCACAGCGAAACCCTTCCTCCAACAGGGCACACCTACTCCACAAGGCCACCCTCCTAAAAGTGCCACTTCCTGTGGACCAAGCATTCAAACACCCGAGTGTATAGGGCCATACCTATTCAGACCACCACATGCATTTCCTCCAATTTTTGTTTGTTTGTCATTTCCTTGATTTCTTTAAGATTTATTCATTTCCCTTTGTAGGTACTCTGTCATCTTCATAAAGCTGGCTTTAAGGTCTTTGTCTTGTGCTTCTACTGTGTTAGAATATTCAGGGCTTGCTGTAGTAGGATAGCTAGGCCCTGATAGAGACATATTGCCTTAGCTGTGGTTGATTGTGTTCTTGGGCTGGCATCTAGGCATCTGGGTTTGGGGTGATTATAGGTCTAGGTGCTGATTTCTGAGTTTGTCTTGGTTAGGTGAGTGTTTTGTTCTTCAGTTTCTGTTTCCTCTCTGGTCTTCTGGCTGGTGTGGCCTGTGGTTGAGTGGTGGTCTCCACCTGAATTGTGGCTGGGCTTCTGGTGGCCAGCATGGCCTATGGTCATGCATGGGGTCTCCACCTGAGTTGGGGGCTGTGACACAGCAACAAGAAGGGAGGGGGTTGGGGATGGATGGAGGGTACACAGAGAGTCAGGGGGCGGTCCATGGGCAGGTGGTCTACTTGGAATTCTGGTGGCTGGAATGACCTCTTGTTGCACAGGGGGTCTCCACTAAAGTTCAATAATAAAGAACTTTTAAAGTGCTGAATAACCATCTATTATTGTTATCTATATGATAAAATATTTAAACAGATGCCTGATATTGAATAAACATGCTATTTCTATCTTTTACACAGTCATAAAAATTAATAATTTCATATAGTTATATTTGTGAATATATGCTACACATGAGTATCTATCAGTCATCTATTTATCTATCTATTCATCCATTCATATATATTTGATTGTTTGAAATGAGGTATTTATATAGACATTATGTAGCCATGCTGGCCTCAAAATTTAATCCTCCTGCTTTGGCTTCCTGAATGCTGGGAGTAAAGGCATGTGACTCCAGACCCCCACCCTTCCAGCTGCATTCTTACTGGATGAGTTTTTTTGGGTTTTTTGTTTGTTTTTTGTTTTTTTGAGACAGGGTTTCTCTGTGCAGCTTTGTGCCTTTCCCAGAACTCACTCTGTAGCCCAGGCTGGCCTCGAACTCACAGAGATCCACCTCTCTGCCTCCCAAGTGCTGGGATTAAAGGCGTGCACCACCACCGCCTGGCGCTGGATGAGTTTTATATAATTTTAGAGATGAAACAGTTGGTATTAGGGGTTAAACCTGGGTTAAACCCAGAGCCGTAGGCATGGTAGGCAAGTGCTATACCACTAAGTTTAATCTCTGGCCCAAGGAGCATGCTTTTCCTTTTCTTTTGGCATATATATCTGTGTGTGGTGTGTGTGTTCATGTGGAAGCTTGAGGCAAACATCATGTCTTATTCAATCATCCTTCACCTTATAAACTGAGGCAAAGTCTCTCACTGAATCTGGAACTTGCATTCCTGCTGGTCTAGCTAGCCATCTTGTTGGGGGATTCTTTGAATCCTCCTCACACACTGGGGTTACAGTCTACTGCCACACCTGTCTGACTTTACATGGGGTCCTGGGGATCAAACTCTGGACCTCACATTTGCGCATTAAGCATTGTACCTGCTGAGCTAACTTCCTAGTCTAGATATATGTTTTTAAAAATTATTTGGGGTGGTGGTAGCGCACACCTTTAATCCCAGCACTCGGGAGGCAGAGCCAGGAGGATCTCTGTGAGTTCGAGGCTAGCCTGGGCTACAGAGTGAGTTCCAGGACAGGCACCAAAGCTATACAGAAAAACCCTATCTCAAAAAAACAAAAAAAAACAAAAAAACAAAAAACAAAAAACAAAAAACAAAAACAAAAAAAAACCAAAAACCAAAAACAAAAACCACCACCACCAACAACAAAAAAACAGAATCAAAACAATAAAAATTATTTAAAGTTTACCATTTGGGCCAATAGTATTATTAAGTGTTTTCATCTCACAACTCTGATAGGCTGCACACAATAATCTTTTATTGTTATTTTTAATAGGCTCTTTAACATAATGGCTTTATTGATATTAATATATATTAATATATTAATGGTTTATTAATTTACCACTCTTCAGACTTTTAGCACAGTCACAAAGTCATACATCAACTACTGCTGTTACCATCCTAAAAAGAAACCCACCTCCATTCACAGTCAAAGCCCTCTTCCCTTCCCTGGCCAGCACTAAGGTATTTTCTACTTTCATAAATTTTTCTGTTCCTGGTGTTTCACATATAAAGAATCATCCATAGCACAGTCTTGCGGTGGGATGTTCTCTATGCTATAAATGTGTTGCTCTGATTGGTTAATAAATAAAGTGCTGATTGGCCAGTAGCCATTCAGGAAGTATAGGTGGGACAAAGAGAGAGGAGAATTCTGGGAAGTGGAAGGCTGAGTGGAGAGACGCTGCCAGCTGCCGCCATGAGTAGCAATATGTAAGATACCCGTAAGCCACGAGCCATGTGGCAAGGTATAGATTTATAGAAATGGATTAATTTAAGATATAAGAACTAGATAACAAGAAGCCTGCCATGGCCATACAGTTTATAAGTAATGTAAGTCTCTATGTGTTTGGTTGGGTCTGAGCAGCTGTGGGACTGGTGGGTGAGAGAGATTTGTCCTGACTGTGGGCCAGGGAGGACCAGGAAAACTTCAGCTATACAGTCTTTTGCTGAATACACCTGTTAACATAAAATAGAGATCTGCAATCAACAACCTCACTTCCCAGCCAGGAAGGGAAGAACAAGCTACATGAGAAGCAAGCACTGAAGGAAAACACTGTAAGCATTCGATGAACATAAATAAAGTAGAAAATACAGAAAATCAGCAAACCCAAGTTGGTTCTTAGAACAATCAATAACACAGACTAAGCTTCAGTTAGTTAACCAATGAAACAAAAACTTTCCAAAATTAGCAATGCATAGAGAAATATTACCACCAATTGTAGAGATACAAAGTATTAGAGAATGATACTATAAACAACGTTTGCCAGTAAATTAGATTCCTCAGATTAAATGGTCAGAAAGAACCAAGGGAGACTGAAGAAGACACTCTGAACACAGCTGTGTTCTTGACTAAGTTCCTCTAGTATAACTAGATACCTCACCTGGCCTACAGTGAGCCCTAGTTCGTCTCCACATTGCAAAGTGTAGCTACTGGAGGGAAAAAGAACTATGGACAAGTTCCATAATGAGTATAAACAGATATCAGGAGCTCACTGGCCAGCTAGCCCAGCAAAATTATGGAGCTCCAGGCTCAGTGTGAGAGCCCACCTCAAAAGATAAGGTGGAGAGCAGGTGAGAAAGATACCAGGTATTGTCAAACTCTGACCTTCATACGTGCAGGCGTCTCTCTCTCTCTCTCTCTCTCTCTCTCTCTCTCTCTCTCTCTCTCT
>CABHPR010147749.1:0-10587 GCA_902168415.1 Peromyscus melanophrys | reverse complement strand
TCTCTCTCTCTCTCTCTCTCTCTCTCTCTCTCTCTCTCTCTCTCTCTCTCTCTCTCTCTCTCTGTGTGTGTGTGTGTGTGTGTGTGTGAGTGTGTGAGTGTAGGCGGATATCAAGCACATCCTCATCATTCTCCATCTTAAATCTTGACACAGGGTCTCACTGAACCTGCAGGTCACCAATTCCACTAGCCTGGCTAGCCAGCAAACTCCAGGGATCTATCTGCCTGTCCCCACCTACCCAGCAATGGCCTGCCAGCCTGGATTCTTAGACTGGATTCTAGGGCTCCCACTTTCAGTCCATATGCTTGCAAGGCAAGAACTTTACCAAAGGAGCCATCTCCCTAGCCCCTCTCCGTGGGTTTTGTTTTGTTGTTACTGCCATTGTTTGCTTGTATTTCTCTAATCACTGCTAAGATTAGGCACGCAAAATGCTTCGTCATGGTTTGGTTCCTGTTTTCTCAAAACTGCTCATTGGGTTTTTTGCTCACTTACAGTTCGGACTTAACTGTATGAATTGCATAAATCAACTTTAGATTTGTAGTGCTTAGTGCTGGTTTTTTCACCACTGAAGATCAAACTCATGTGTTTTACACTGCACTCTACCACTGAGCTCCATCATCAGCTGATTTGTAGTTCTGTATGCTGAGTATTCGCCTCTATGTGTTTTAAAGAAAACTACTGTGAATCATAAAATGATTCCCCTGTACGACAGGGTCTAAAGGGATTTGGCGCCCTCTTCTGGCCTCTTTGGAAGATACCAGACACACATTTGGTACACATAAATGCGTGCATGCAAAACACCCATACACACAAAACGTAATTTTCTTTTTTTGGTTTTTCAAGACAGGGTTTCTCTGTGTGGCCCCAGCCATCCTGGGACTCACTCTATAAACCAGGCTGGCCTCGAACTCGGAGATTCACTTGTCTCTGCTTCCCAAGTGCTGGGATTAAAGGTGTACACCACCACCACCTGGCAATAAATTTTTAAAAATTAAAATAATCTCCTATGACTCTTTTCCTTCTGTTGGGTTGCCTTGTCCAGCTTCGGTGTGAGGGCTTCTGCCTGGTCTTATTGTATCTTGTTTTGTTGTCTCTTGCATATCTGCTCTTTTCTTATGGGAGACCCAGTGGGAGTGGATCCGGAGGAGAGGGGAGGTGGTGGGGAGCTGGGAGGAGTGGAGGAAGGGAAACTGTGGGCGGGACTTATTTATGAGAGGATAATCTATTTTCTTTTCTTTTGGGGGGGAGTTGGTTTTCACATTTTTATTGGGGGGCAACAAGGAAGGGTCCTCATCCATCAGCGGGATTATTTGCAGGTTCTTCAGCCTTTCCAGGCATGGCCCCTGAGGGTCCTGGGAGTGGCTGGGTACATCAGGCCTGTTCCCATTATCTTGCACAGGCACTGGGTACTTGTAGGGTGGGTGTGGCCTGGTTGATCAAAACTGCATACTTGGTGTAAGGGCTGACTATGGGCATAATTATAGCAAGGCCCAGACACTGCCATCACTGGCTCCTTCACCCAATCATCTTGAAGGCAGAGGGTCTCCTAGCTATCTTGGTCTTTGCCAAAAAGAATCTATTTTCAATAAAATAAGTAAAGTAAAATAACATATTCCCTCATAATGTCTGTAACAATTTTATTTTCATTTTTGTTCATCTTAATTTTCATGTCTGGTATCAGAAAAGGAACCAGTTACTTTTAACCTTCATATGGAAACCAACTGTTGCAGAAATTTCTGGGAAGCTGAATTTTCTCTAGTCCTCAATGTGAGCACCATCATTGTTTTGCAGCCTTTTCCCAGTTAACACCCACTTTGATGGTGCTGTCTATAAATTGCTCAGGATGTGTCTCTGTAAATCCCTCTAGCATTTGGGGCTTCCAGTGAACATCTGTTATCAACTGTTGGGCAAAAGCTGTGTTGACCACTGTCCAGTGCATAGGGGCCTCTGGGTCAAAAGGGGTGTACTGTCTTTAACTGTCACAGAGCTGGTCATAGAATTGTTTCAGGGACTCATCAGAGCACTGAGTGACTTTTCACCAAGATTGTGACTCCACAATCTCCATTCTGAACTCCTCCAGCCTGACTTTCATCCTTCTTAGAAGTGCCTGGAAGACCTCTGGTGTGCTGGGGTTACATTTGGGACACTTACCAGGGAGGAAGGTGTCAGCAAATCACTTCAGGTTACTAGTGTTTGGGATGCTTGAATAATCAGCCAGGCAGGTGCTGCCTAGTAGACCCTACATTCTTTTATCTGGAGGTAAAAAAGGGCAATCAGGAGCTGTTGGCAGTTGTCCCAAGTAAGTTAGTGCCTGTGCATAATGGAATTGTTGTTGGTTGATTTTTCTACTCTTTTGGGGGGCTAACACCCAGTTCCCACATAAATACAGAGGCTTTTTCTTACTTTTAAATGCCCTGCCTTAGCTTGACTTGTGTCTAGCAGCTTTTCTTAACTTAAATTATCCCATCTACCTTTTCCCTCAGGGCTTTTTTCTTTTCTTCCTTCTGTATATCTTACTTTCACTCATACTCCATGGCTGCCTAGGTGGCTGAGTGGCTGGGTGGCTGGGTGGCTGGGTGGCTGGGTGGCTGGGTGGCTGGGTGGCTGGGTGACTATGTGGCTGGGCGCCTGGCCCCTAGCATTCTCCTTTCCTTCTCTTGCTCTTTCTTCTTTTTCTCCCAGATTTTCTCCTTCTATTTATTCTCTCTGCCTGCCAGCCCCACCTATCCTTTCTCCTGCCTAGTTATTGGCAGTTCAGCTTTTTATTAGACCACCAGGTGCTTTAGATAGGCACAGTAACACAACTTCAGTTAAAACAAATGCAACATAAACAAAAGTAACACACTGTAAAATAATATTCTACAACACTTGATCATAACTTGTGTCTGCTCTAAGTATGGTGGGGTGTGATGTCACTAGTTCAGGAGATCAGTAGTGGTAAATGGCTGATAAACATATTGAACTGGGTCTGGTCCAAGAATCCCGTCCTCCGGGAGGTTGGCTGGCCATGGAGTTTGACACCACAGGCACAGGGCACTTGATGCCTGGTCACTGGGAAGCCTTCAAGGGACCTGGACCTTAAGCATACTGAGGTGGAGGATACCCTCCAG
Organism: Peromyscus melanophrys; assembly: GCA_902168415.1. Lineage (NCBI taxonomy): Eukaryota > Metazoa > Chordata > Mammalia > Rodentia > Cricetidae > Peromyscus > Peromyscus melanophrys. Next base: position 7,477 of record CABHPR010147749.1, on the reverse strand, counting down.
CGGTCTGTGGGAAAAGGGGCCAATGGCAGCTGTGGCAAGAGCCAGTAGACAAGACATCAGGATACAAAGCAGACATTGGCGCTTTGTGTTCTGAATTCTTAACGTGGGATGGCCACCCTCAGGAGGAGGGGTAGATGGTGGAAGTTCCAAATCTTGATCCTCTAACTGGAAGATAGGTGGCTTTTTTGGGGTCAAAACTTTCTTTGAGATCTGGACGGCAGTGGATACCCAAGAGGCATGGAATTGAACTCTGTCTTGTGGGTAGAGGGCCAGGTATTGATGTAAGGAAACTGGTCCAGGTGGCCTGGCTCCCCAGTGCAGGCATCCTTCACTCTGCAGATGTTGGAAAGGTCCAGGATTCCTTCTGAAGGGCAAGAAATGTGGAAGGAGGGTCAGTTAACTTCACAGAAGGTCCTCCTCAGTACAGGAAGGACTTTAGGGGGCACCACCTCTCAGACTACTAAAAGTGTACTCTCATCTTTCTGTTTGAAGTAGACCTGAGTCTGGTCTTTCATTTCTCTGCACTGACATATTTGGTACACTATCACAGGAAGAGGATCCACAGATATACACTACGTTTAACAAATGGAGTAGCTGGTAAGAAATAAAAGATATTGTAGAGAAAAAAAACTTTGGAAAGGCATAAAGAGACTCAAGCTAGAAGGCAAGCTGTACATGGGCTTGCTCGCTCCTGGAATCTTGAGTTAAATGCTTTGCTTCTCCATGTTGCTTAATGGCCCACAAGGCCACTGGCAACACAGAAGCTGCTCCTGCTTATAGAAAATCATGCATTTACCCTGAGGGCAGGGATATTTCTTTGTTAAAATCATGTTCCAATAGGGCATGGTTTTGAATTAACAAAGTAACTTCCTAAAGTGAGTTCATGTTCCTAATGAAATCACCAGGATGTTTAAAAGAAGAGTCATAGTTCATATCTTTGGATTACATGCTCATTTTGTTTTATTAAACCAGAGCCTTAGAAATACTAGTGAATTACAAGGCTTGGTCAATATACATTTCCACTGGGATCATTGATACTGCTCTCCAAGAACAGTGTGGTTGAATGCTGTCCACAGCGACCACATTCACGATGTCATACAGCCCCGGAGTATAATCAGTAGGCTTCTGGAGGGAATCCACAGTAAAAAAGATGCAGGATTCCACTACACCAGTTTTTCCATCAGTACTGGTAATACAGACCTACGATGAGAAATGAAGGCAATGAGTATGGAGAAGCATAACCCACCACAGATGGCCCTCAACAACCCCTTGGCTCTTCTAAGCAGGTCCTTCAACCCATCACTGATTCTCATCCTTGACACACGGGGAATGCCTGGGTACTGTGTTAACAGAATGAGTCACCTTCCCACATCACTCCTATTAAAGCAAAGAAATAAGATGAGCGCTGGGTGTCTGAGGAGAGGATGTGCTCTTCATGCTACCCAATATGACACCACACTCTATCTCCTGGGTGATGAGAAGACATGCCCTTCAGGTTACCCAATATGGCCTCACACTCTATCTCCTGGGTGATGAGAAGACATGATCTTCATGCTACCCAATATGGTCTCACACTCTGTCTCCTGGGTGATGAGAAGACATGCCCTTCAGGTTACCCAATATGGCCTCACACTCTATCTCCTGTGTGATGAGAAGACATGCCCTTCATGCTACCCAATGTGGCCTCACACTCTACCTCCCTGACTTTACATCTTATTCTCAGGCTGTACTAGACAAGGTCTTACCCATCCTTATAAGCAGGCTGAACACCTCAAACCCAGTGCACTCAAAGTCTCCCCACAATGGCCTCACAGCCAAGTCGCTTTCTAACTGTTGTCCACAGAATATCCTAACGTCAAGTAAAGCACACAAGCTAGGAGCTAACGTGTGTATATTCTACATCATTTTCTGGTTATTTCTTTTTCAATCAGTGAACATGTCCACTTTGGCAGGGGATAAACTGCCAAACATACCAAACAAAATCCTGGGCAAAAAGTGACCAGGAAGGAAGGATAGGCAGCTACCTGCCCATGACAAGGGCAACATGGAAGCAAATTACCTCATCCATATTCTGGGAGCTTAAGGGGCTCACGGTGTGGATGTTCATGTTTGAAGTGTCCGGATTCATGGAATACTCAACCAGCAACAAGTCTCCTTTGCAAGGCATGAATTCTGAAACAGCCAAGAACATTAGAAGTGTAAATATTATGGCACTCAGGTCATGTCACAGTACCTAAGACCCTTCATCACTGCAATATGCTGACAAACATTTCCTGAATTCAAAGTAACTTTTCCAAATACTTACACAGACATCTCAAATGTCTTTCTACAGGAAGGGACGCTTAAGGCCCTTTAAACACTGGTTCTTCTACAATGATTTATTCACAGACTTGGATAACTAAAAACTGTGTGTCTCAGAGTGAAAGTTATAGCTAGGAGTACTGGATTTTCTCATCAATTGGTCATTTTGAGATTTCTTTTGGGTATAGAAGCCAGGTATACAGTAGGATCACATGCTTGAACCTTGGTACCTAGGCTAGGGACAAAATATGAGAACTTATCTGATGAATATTCTGGAAAGCAGGCACAGAAAGAGGCCTATCTGCACCTTTGCTTTGAAATGGTGGGTGTATTTTCAAGATAAATCTCTTATACTTGTGTGATGCTATCATTGATGATATTTTGCATGTATCCTGATGCAGTGGCAGAAAGATTATGACCTCAGCACTCAGAAGAGTCAGGGATGGGTTTGCTAAGGTCATGAACAATTCTCAGATGCATAGTGAGTTTCAGGTAACTTAGAGGAACCCTGTATGAAAAATCAAAACAGCCAAACCAATCAATTGAGTAGTGAAAACCACATGGATGCATGATGATGGCACTGGGGGACAGGACCACTATGTGATACTTAAAATATTGCCCATTTTCCCCATTTTTATTGTAGTTCACTGTCAATGTCAAGGACACTTCCCACACTCTTGTTCTTTGCTTTTAAAACTATAAATCTTACCTCCAGAAAAGAGATGGACAGGGAAAGAAGTTTCCTTGTCGATATAGATGCTGTCCTGTGTGACTGAGGTGACACATTTAATACAAAGTTCTCTGTCAAGGTCTGATTGCTCAGTACCATCAACAGGATTAGTCACGGTTTTCACCTAAGAGAAGGAGACAGTGGTTGAAGGGAAAATAAAAATTACAGGCAGGAGACTGTACACTTACCAAGGATTCCCCATGAAAACAACAGCATTTAACGAGTTGACCTAACAGAGTTGTAAGGGTGCTTGCAGGACATAGGACTCCTTGTCAGAGACATGGACTTTATTAGTCATGCCAAAATAGCACTCCTGTGGCAGAAATCTTTTAAGCAACTGTTCTCAAACCTAGACCATACATTTCCCATTAATGATACACCATGGACCTGAGATGATGACATCAATTGTATCTGTGCTTGCTCCATGGATTGCAAGTGCCTTGCAACTGTGAATTTCACACCTATGTTTAATGCTTTCACAAACTCACCTTCTGACCTTAGAAAGACAGTGCTCTTGCTTTCCAGGAACTCAAAATCCAATAGTGTAAAATATACTTCTAAACAAGTTGTAGTTATGGCTGTAACTCAAATTAATTTTTAGACTGACATTGGTGGTGTAATTTGAGGAAATGGGCTTTGCAGGTTATTTGAAGGAAGAGAAATATGTTACCTAGGAGACAGGAGTTGAGCAGAATAAAGTTGACAGAGACAAGAATGAGCAGCACGATTTTGGAGAACAAAGAGAGAGAGCATGTTTTTCCCTATCTGGACCTGGGTGCAGAAGCAGGAGATGAAGTGGAAGAAATAACCCCCACCACAAGAGATTGCAAAGGAAAACCAAGCCTAGGAACTTATCACACACACACCAGAGCAAAGGAAAGGTGCAACTCCCTCCATTTGAACCACAGAACAAAGTGTACACCTATCACTATGATGGCAATTTCCCCCACTCACCTGTTAACTGACACTTGATGTGTTAGCCAAGGATGGACATGGACAAACAGAGAATGTCCCTGCGTCCTCAGCTGAGCTCAGATCTTGCTGGTGATAAGGCCTACTTATCTGCCTTTTCCAGCCCCTCTGATTACCCTAGGTGTCTTCACTCATTCAGTCTATCCACTCTTGAACCTGGAGAATGTTGTTTTTTGCCTCTGCATCTGGACATACATCTGTATTTTTGATGAAAACTCCCTGGTCCACACAATTGATAGTACAAAAGCAGCTCCTTCACTAAAGCGTGTTTCAGTTTCTATTCTTACCAATAAAGATTGTATTTACATTTTTGAAAAATTATTTTTTTTAAATTTATTTTACATCCCGACCTCAGTTTCCCCACTCTCCTCTCCTCCCAGTCCCTCCCTCCACCTCCCCTCTGCCCTCCCCCAATTCATTCATCTGTTTCTATTCACAAAAGGGCAGGCCTCCTATGAGTATCAACAAAACATGGCATATCTAGTTGCAGTAAGACTAAGCATCTGCCCATGTAGTAAGGCTGGACAAGGAATCAGAAGAGAAAGTGGGAAATAATCTTGAACGTACTGGCACAGGAGACAACTTCCTGAACAGAACACCCATCTTGCAGGCACCAAGATCAACAATTAATAAATGGGACCTTATGGAATTAAAATGTTTCTGTAAGGCCAAAGACACCATCAACAGGACAAAATAGCAGCCTACAGAATGGGAAAGGGTCTTCACTAACCCCACCTCTGACAGAGGGCTGTTTTCCAAACTATATAAAGAACTCAAGAACCTAGATATCAACAAACCAAATATTCATCCAATTAAAAAAAATGGGGTACAGTTCTAAACAGAGTTCTCAACACAAGGATCTTAAATGGCTGAGAAAAATGTAAAAAGATGTCCAATATCCTTAGCCATCAGAAAAATGCAAATCAAAATGACTCTGAGATTCCATCTTACACCTGTCAGAATGACTAAAATAAAAAACACAAACGACAGCTCATGTTGGAGAGCCTGTGGTGCAAGGGGAACACTCCTCCTTTGCTGGTGTGAGTGCAAACTTTCTACAGTCACTTTGGAGGTCAGCTACACCACTCTTGGGTATATATCCAAATGATTCTCCATCCTACCACAAGGACACATGATCAACTACGTTCATAGTAGCTTTATTCATAAGAGCCAGAACCTAGAAACAAACCAGATGTCCCTCAACCAAGGAATGGATAAAGAAAATATGGTACATTTAGACTGAAAGTGATACCTGGAAAGGGAGGTGCATTTGGGAGTCAGGTAAAAACCTGCACAAGGGAATCTCCCAGGATTCTACAAGGATGACCCCAACTAAGACTCTTAAGCAATAGCAGATAACATAGACTGAACTGGCCATCTTCTGTGACCAGACTGGTGCCTAGCCCAGTTGTCACCAGAGAGGCTTCATCCAGCAACTGATGGAAAAACAGATGCAGACCCACAGCCCAACATTAGGTAGAGTTCAGGGAATCCTGCAGAGGAGGAGTAGAAAGGATTGTAGGAGCCAGAGGGGTCAAGGACACCACAAGAAAACTCACAGAATCAATTAACCTGGGCTCATAGGGCTCACAGAGACTGAACTGACAGCCAGGGAGCCTGCGTGGGACTAACATAGGCACTCTGCATGTATGTTACAGTTGTGTAGCTTGGTCCTTTTGTGGGACTCCTAACAGTGGGAACCAGGGCTGTCTTCAACTCATTTACTGGCTTTTGGGACCCTACTCCATTTACATTTTTTCCATCCATTTGAAACCTCCTGAAACTCTGCTCCAGCTTCTTTAACCAGTTGTACTCATCATGTAACCTGTATTTTCTGTGCATTTACATATTGACTGTGGTGTGTTATATGAGAATTAGGAATAGCAATTAAGACTGAAATAAAAAAAAAAACCCTGTGTAATCTTGTCCAGATTTCCAAAGCAAGCAGGATTTTCTTGCAAATTGCTGCCATTGAAACTACTGTGTCTTATGAATTTATTGTTATTCAATAAATTCTGACACTGTGAAAGACACAAGTGTTTACCCATGTTCCTGACAGAGTACGCTAATAACATAATTGATATTTTTAAAATATTTGAAAAACAAAAAACTAAGTTTTAAAAAAATCAGTGGGAGAACACATTCCTAGTTTCCTAATAAATATATTCTTACAAATGTGGAAAGGTCCAGGATGGATCTATGTGTGAGAAGAACAAGAAGTGAAAATGATAACTTTATCATTAAGATGACAAAAAATTCAAAATAAGATCAGGAGCCTGCTTCCGCTTTTCAATTTTACCATGATTTTACAATAACAGTCTTCCAGTGTTTTCCAATACTGGCAAAGGTATCTTCTGTGGCCTGCTGTCGAGACTCTCAATTGGAACAACATAAGTAAGAGTAATTTGACAATAGCCATCAATACCTAAAGAGTTGAACGGAAGTGATGGTTACAGAACCCACATGGAGGCTCAGCACCTCCTCACGCAGCAGGAACACATGTGGTACACAGATGTACACACAGGCAAAACCCTCATGCACATAACATAATAAAAAGAAATCTAAAAAATTAAAGTAAATAAGCACATATGCTTCAGTTGACGCAGAAAAGAGTGTGAACAATACAGTCTTTGGCTTACCAATTCTACTAGATTGGATACTGAATAGAAAATGGCTGGCCACTATATGATGGAACTTGCAAGATTATAAAGAATCATTTCCATGTTTTTCAAATATTAAGAGAACTGATACAAAATATTTAGAAACAGAATAAGCATCATTGCATTCAAATTCTATAACATCAAATCCACTAAGCTCAGAGAAGTGGGATGTCAAATTTGACCATACATCATCATTTTCTTAATCTGTTTTGGTGAAAATTTTATTTATACATAGAAGAGAAGTTTTAAGGTTATTAAGTTTATGCTCTAAAAAGAAAAGCAAGGAAACCCTTTTATCTATTTTCAGCAAGAAACTGTGCATCTCTTATTTTTTATTCATATTTACAATGTAATTTGATCAAAGTGTTACTAAAATGCATAACAGTATCACACTTTTCTTTTTTTCCTCTCATATATAATCATGAACACAGTTTCCCCTCCTCCCCCCCTTCCAATCAGGCCTCCATCCACTCCTTTCTCTTTTCTGAATCTTTTTTAAAATGCGTTTTCACCACGTAACTCTGGTTGATATGGAACTCACTACATAGATCAGGCTGGCCTTGAACTGAGAAAAGTTCCTTCCTCTCCTTCCTGCGTCCTAGGACTAATGCCACACACCACCATTCCCATCAAACACAGTGGTTTGAATGAGAATGTCCCCAATAGACTCAAGGTGTTTGAAAACTTGGTTCCTAGTTGGAGGGACTGTTTGGGGAGGTTTAAGAGGTGTGAATTTATTGGAAGAGGTTTGAAAATGTAAAGACCAGCAACATTTCTAGTTGTGTCTCTGTGCTTTGAGACTGCATTTGAAGAG